>VYZQ01050604.1:28614-39842 GCA_013400655.1 Mystacornis crossleyi
GTGCGGAGCGAGCCCCGGAGGGACGTGGGCGGCGCGGGCGGCCGCGTGGGGCCGCGGGGCCCGGGGGGACGGCGGGGCCGGGGCCGGCGCGGCGCTGCCCACGGGCTCCCCGCGGGAACTTGCTCGTCTTTTCCCGCACACAGTTTCTGCGATCCTCTGGTACTTACTGCAGCCCAGGCTCGGCATGGGTCTGTTCACACGCGCTAGGCGCAGAAAGTTGCTGAGTGGTAGGGACGGTGTTCGCAGGCTGGTTTGCGTGCTCTCCCGGCGCTAGTTCAACTTGAAAACACATGAGCGATCCCACTCCGAAACACGGAGCAATAGTTTGAACAGACTACGGGGCGGCAGCATGAGCGCCAAACGAGCGAAAAAAACCCCGAGATAGTGAGGAGCTTGCTCAACCCGCATCGGAGCAGCTCCCGGCTTCCACTCATGTCTCCTTTCTCTCTCCCCATACTCAGCCTCTCTGGCAAAGTTTCCTCATCGGTCCGTACTCCGGACCCCCCTATTGATCCCCACAGCCACCTCTCTCGCGTCTCCCAGGAACGAGATAAATAAAAGTCTGTTAGAGGGAGCCCCCCTCAGGAAACTTACGTTTGATCTGCCTGGGTTTGCTCTGTTTCCTTCGGGACATGCTGCTCGGCTGCCGCTCCTGCCTTGCTCCAGGTACAGGAGTGGAGCTGGGAGGGGACGGGGGTGGAGGGAGGGTGACAGATCAACAGACTGGATTCATAGAGAAGCCGGTGGCCGCCTTGAGATGCAAAGTCAAATGACAGAAAAACAAGGAGAAAGGGAAAGTNCCGTCAGGCTTGACGGGCAGTGGCTACTACCAGCGACAAGTCCGCATGCAAATCGCCTCCTGCCTCTGGGGCACGGGCTGTCGAGGCGGGAGGCTTCAATCGTCCCGGCGCTGCCGGGGCTTCTGATGGTGGGGTGAGCCGCAACTTTCCCGNGAAGAGGGGAAGAGAAACGGAGATCGGGGTGGGTGAGACGGAAAGCGAGAATGAGGGGAGAGAGAAGCAGAAAGAGCGGAGGGAGGGAGCAGGGGAAGGAGCGAGGGAGGGAGGGAGAGAGGAGGAAGGAAGAGAGGGAGGGAGGGAGAGAGGGAGGGGAGAGCTTGGCTCCTCGCTCTCTCTCTCNCCCGCCCGCTCTCTGCCGTTGCCGCGCCACCTCCGCTGCCCGCGCCGCGCTCCGCTCCGACTGACAGGCGGCAGGAGGTGCCGGCGAGGGAGGGGGCGAGGGAGGGGCTTTCCGGGANTTCCTGCCGCGCTGCCCCCAGGCCGGGAGGTCCCGCACGGCCCGGGGCTGGGAGCTCAGGGCAGGTTTCTCACCGCCTCCTCCGGACGGCGGGGTCCCGCTGCGCCTCACAGGTGCCGCCACACGCGCTCCGCTCCGCCGCCGCCAGAGCCGGCCCGGAGCCACGGGCGCTGCCTGAGCCGACGGACGGACGGACGGGCGAGCTGCCAGCGTCCTTCCCTTGCGGTTCTCTGGCCGCTTGCACTTAGCTGCGGTAGCCTGGGGAGTCCTGGATGTGCGGCCATCGCTGTTTGCTCCCCCCCGCCGCGCACCCGAGTGCTCGGGTTTTGACTCGTAGGTGAGCGAGGGAGACAAGCCGGCCGACTGATTCCCTCGGCTTTTTTAGTTTGGCCTTTCTAAACAGTGATAATAGTGAACATTTTTTTCTTGCCCGGTAGAAGCCAACATTTGACGCTTCAGTTACTGACGCCAGTTAAGTGTTTTGATGCAGCTAAAACTATTAGCAATGCCCATGTTTACAGTCTGTGTTTTTGGACAAAATTTCTCTTGAATGTTCTGTTTTAATGACTTGAATAATGTCATTTACATATATATATATTTGGTTGTATATATATATATAGTTGTAAGTGACCCCCTATGAACTGACTATGCTCTCTGTATCTCAGTGAATTGTCAAGCATTGCATGCCCATTACCACGTTCTCAGTGTTGTCAAACACAAACTTTTGAAAAATTCTGGGAAAAAAACCACTATCTACACAAACAAAAGAGAATCAGCCTGATTCCATGGATGCCAAGGAAGGACATTTGATACTGAAATGTCTTTACTACTGTGCTTCCAGGAATTTCAGAGCTGACAACATGAATGTAATACAACAGTAAGTGTTCTTAGAGCCTCACTGGCAGGGTTTATGTTCAGGTAAACTGTTAAACATTGATTTCAGTCTTAGCTCTATGGTCAAAATACTCTCAACAAAAGCAATTTTTGACTTGACCTCTTGACACATTTAGTGCTTCTTTGTTGGGGCAATATTGCAGAAGTCTTCATATAAGCAGCACGAATTCTGACGTGGTGTTGTACTAAAATTTTCCATCATATTTGGTTAGAAAACAGTGTTTTTAAATGATAACTGAATTTACAGAACCACTTTTTCATTAAAGAAAAATTATGATGGAATCTGTGAGCAATATTTAAGATTTGTTGTTGTTCAGATACTTTAAAGAACCTGAGTAAATAATAAGAGTTTTCTGTTCAGCCGAAGTGATTGTGGTGTGCCAAATTTGTAGTTCAATTTCTTTCCTAGAGGTGTAGGCTCTTGGTTAACTGCCAGTGTAACAGTGGTAGTGTTCTCAGGAAGGTATTCTATGGCAATAGATAAACATGATAAGAATACGCCAAGTGAAATGCTCTGCTCTGGTTTTATTGCAGAACAAGGCTCAGAAGGGAACTTACATGGATGAGAGTGAAGAACACATCTTTCAAATTTGAGTTAATGTTTGATCTTTATCCATTCTCAACATTCTCAACTCAAATCGCAGTCTGGTTCCCTAATTAGATATAGCAATGTCTTTTCCTTCATATAGATTAACCGTTTATTTCTGTTTCTGTTTTGTTGCTAGGCTCTCACACAGTTTTTAGTCTGCATAGGCAATTTGACAGACACTGCCTTTAAACCTACTGTTGTTTAAATGTAAAAGAATGAAGTTGAGAAATCTGTTTCCAACATTTGCACAATATATGAACTGTAACTTGTAAAACTGTCACTGTAACTTAAAAGTTAATACACTTTATATAGTACAAACCAGTTACAAATAAGTGATAAACAGCAATGCATAGTGAAGCAATGCTAGAGTCTCTGAGTGTTTATTCTTAAATGCTGTTTAGGGTAAATTACATAACATCATTTTTGTGCTGACTCCTGCTTCTGTTAATATTTAAATAGCAATGTTAGTTACATATTTTGTCTATTCTGAGGCATTAAGGCTGTTTTCTGCTTCATCAGCTCAAAAGAGTTCATATAAAGTTGTATTATTTCTATGGCCATTCAGAGACATGTTTGATCTCTTAAAGGATTATTACTCTTAGTCATTTCCATGTATTTCAGGTTATACTGGACCTGTTTACCTAAAGTTTAAAAAGTTGTTTGTGAAATGCCAAAAAAGAAAATACATATGCCTGCTGTATTAATGTAATTAATGGTGTAAAGTAATGAGGCATTTTCTCCAATTAGTAGAGGAACTCTTATTTAGTACATTTTAATACTTCATGGAAATGGCCCATTTTCTTTGGCAGAACAAGTAGCCCGTAGTACATCCCAGATGAAAAAAATCCGTAGCAGGCCATGTGTAGTTGCTGAGGCTGGGCCAGGGAACAGCTCGAGCTCTGCACGTGATCCCTGACGCTGTGTTTTTGTTAAGCCAATCTCCGGTGCTGCTCACCAGGAGCTGTTTCCGATAAGCTGTGGGGGCAAGGCCGCTTGCTTTTGCTGTGGCGGGGCTTGAGTCGCGTGAACACGAGTCGAGCGTCATAGCTTTCCCTAAGCGCTCAAGAATAGGCCCAGCATTTTCTGCTAACCTGCAGAGAGAGTCATTCAGAGTAGATCTTTTAAATCTTACAAATTACCCCTCTCTCCCTTAATTGCATAATTTTCTGAGCTAGTATAGAAACTGCTGTGCAGTTACAATGCTGTCCGTCCAAGGTGCAGTGCCTGTACCATTCACTGGCTCTTCAGGTTCACCTGTTGAATGTTGCCTGTAGCAACCAGACGGTGGTCACTGAGTGCTTTGCCAGCACGGCCGGGGCACCAGGAACCGTAGCCGGGAGGCAACTGCAGCATCTGAGCATGGGCCAGGGGAAAAATGCGTCCGGTTTTTATACTGAGGGAATGATGGCCATCTGTCCAAAAACTGAGGGGACAGACAGACAATTAGGAAACGATGCAGTACGAATAGTTTAGAAATGTAGTTCTCTTCAACCAATATGGTAACTGGATGTGAGAAGTGGTGGCATAGGACCAGTCCAGAAGATGTACAGTCTTAGTTAATTACAATATCTCAAGAGGAAGGAAATAACCTCCATAGAGGCTCACTTCTTAATCATCTTGAACTTCATCACTTCCAACTCTCTATACCTTGCTAAGGTTCTACAAAGGTTTATAGAAACCCTCTAACTGCATGGTTATCTAGTTTAAAACTTAAATTGTGGCAAAGAAACAAGGAAAAGTGCAGCTTAGATTTCATGATCTTCAAGTGTTAGCAACTTTTTCTTACAAATAGATAATATGCATGATTTTAAAAACAATGTCCTTCACTGGAGAACACTTAATGATTCTTAGAACAACCTTTCCATTTTGTCATTGAAATGAGAAAATACTAAAATTTTTAAATATTTTCTTGGAAAAAGAATTAACCTCTTGACTAGCAATTATGGATCCTGTCTTTTTTTTTTTTTTTTTTTTTTTTGTTTAAAAACCCCGAATGTACACTGAGGAAAATAACTTCAGAATTCTTACATAAATCTGGATATAGGCTAGTGTATGCAAAGATACTGCTGTATAAAGAAGATACCATGAAGTTTAGGCAGCAATTGAATTTTAAAAAATATGCTTAATTTTTGTATTGTATTGTAACATAATCGAGTTCTGACTATTGGTAACACCAAATAAGAGTATGTAATGTTAAAAATATAATTGCATATGTTCTGTTGGGCTCTTAGGCTGTGATTTCCATAGTAAGGACTTGGATTCTTCCACGATCTTAATCGTAGTGTTTGGTTCTTTACCTCTTAATGAAAAAGAAAAAGCTGGTATTTTTCCAAGTACTATCCACTTAGAGCATAAAAAAGGGTACATGGCATAGCTTTTTAGAACTTTATTCCTCTTTTTCATTGGTCAATAGTGAAATAGTTAACTAGACTGACCATGAAATTGTTAAGGCTCAGAATTAATACCCCTCTAGCATGAATATGGGACAAATAACACTCTTCCCAGCCCCTTGAAAAATCTACAGTTTATTCTTGTTTTGAAATGTGTAGATTTTCTGTGTGGTCATGCCAGACATGCATATATTCTAAGACAGCAAGAAAATAGACCTAAATATATTACTGGGCAGCTGATAGGTGATCAGTCTGAGCTTTGAATTTAGAAGAAAAGCTTCCTCTGGCTTTTGAAATAAAGAAGAAAAACATCTGCCAATGTGTTTCTAGGTGACATATAGGAAAAATGCTTCAAGGCAGATTCCTTACATGCAAAGGAACCTACAGAAGATCTGAGGATATCCAAAAGAATGGGTGAGACCAGTGAATATGAACTGCCCTTTCAACCAGTCCTGTAGACAAGTTAGAACCAAATTGCTGCTACATTTTTTGGTGAATGTTTTACTCCCTAGGAATGATCACAACCCTATAGTGAAGTTCCTGGCCACAGGATTTCAATGGATGCAGCAATGTGGGAAGCCAGAGTCACAGAGTGCTGGAATCAGTGCTGAGTCAGACTTCACGTTGATAGTCCAGACCTTTGCATCCATTCTGGGAGATCTGCCAGTTTTTAGAGGCCAAAAACCATGTCCACTACGTATGGAGACGGAAGAATGGCATAGAAATAAATGGTGACCTCAGAAACTTTCTGGATTCCTAAGCAGACTTTTCCTGAAAAGGGTATTCTCTGAATTTGAGTTAATTTTTTGTGCAATAATTTTGCAAAGCTTAGAATTTTCTTGGTGTCAGTTTGCTGTCTCTTTTCATGTATTTATTTAGAGGAGAAATCACTGATCTCTTTCTATCAAAAAAGTTCAGTTATGCAAGATACTTTTCATCTCACATTAAAATTTGTATCTTATTTGTTTTCCAAAAATAGTGGCAAAGATTATTCTCCATTTCCTGACTGGATACTCACTTGTATTTCTCAGGTAATCTTATAGATGAACAAAATGATAGTCTACCAAACTGCTTAGACATTTTGGGAAACTTTAAATCTGAATCACAGAATAACCAGGATCTTTGTAATAATGTAAAATACTCTTTATCACTGCACAGGATTGTAGTAATGCCTGGAAAAAAAACACATTTCTTTCTGAAAAATTATACGTACAACTCAGCTCCTAATTTTTACATCCATGCTCTACTTATAGAAAAAAATATATCTCAATATCAGCAAGATTCGACTGCGAAACTGACTTGCACAAGCTAACCTGTCATGTGCTGTGCCTTCAGCTGGAAAAGAAAATTCAGTAAGTGTGGCATAGCTAGAGAAAGCTTTTTTGAACAAAGCTGAAAATATGGATGCACGTTCACAACAAGATACTGTATCACACATATGGCAGCATCTGGAGTATGGGATGGAAGGATCAGTGTCCTATGAGGAAATATTCCTGGATGCCTTGTTTGTCTGAAATGCAGCCCATTCACCCCAGTGCTTACAGATGGCTACTGAAAACTTAGAAATGGACTGAAACATATATAATCCCACACCACATTGGGACTGCAGCCCACAGCAGCAGTAACTTACTGTTTTGGCATGTGCATGGGCTTCAGAGGCCAGTTTTGTTACAACTCAGAGAACTTCTCTGCTTTCCATGACCTTACTCTCCCCAGGAACATACTATCCGTAGCACAATCTTAACACTGTATTATCTGGGCTTCTGAGAGAGGCAGGCACGTTTCTTAGACATCCAAACAATACTGTAGCATGAACTTTCTTGAAGTTTATAAGCCCAGAGTGGGAGGAGTTCAGAATAAGATATGAGAAAAATGAAGGAAAATTAAGGAATAGTAGAATAGAAGAAACATGAAAAAGGGAAAGAACAGCTGTAGTGCTTTAAAAATCTTTATTTTATCTTAATTTCTTTTTAGATAAGCCAACAGCAGTACTTCATGTAGACATAGCTTAACACTGAAAAGATAAGATTAATATTGTCAAATTACTGTTTATGACTTTAGAGTGCAAGTCTCGTAAAGTAGTGACATGAGTATAAAGTACAACCTTAGTTGCAGAATTTGAAGTAAAATAGCATTTTCTCTTCTCCTTGGTCTCCTTCCATAACTGTTATGTAGCACTTCTTCTGGAAAAGATTAGCAGCGTCTCTGCTCTTGCCAAATTAGATATTATGGGCATCTCAGTTTGCCCAGTTTCAGTGAGGGAGGTTGCATACACATTAGCACCTCAACAATATTCATAGAAGCATGATCAGGACATTAAAAATAGAAAACTGGAAGCATATGTGATGATTGCTCCATAGGTATCATTGTACCAGTTTACCATTATGGCATTATAATGACATCCATCAACTTCTCCAACTTTTTTTCAACAAGTTTTACTTCTGCTATATATCCACTGAATGGGTGTTCTTACACAAATGCATAGCTGGCAGAGGATATGGTATCATCTGAACCTGTGTCCTATCTGTTCCTCATATTGTGCTAATGAAACTTCCACCACCTCAGAGCAGTTGCATAAATTGTCCTCTCTATGTATCAGAATTGGTGTTGTTTGCCACTTTGAGGCATATATAAAACTATGCCTCATCATCATGAATAGGAATATATATTGGAGCTTCAAAGTCTATGCCAGCATAGACTCTTTTTTTGAAATTTTAGGTTTCTCTCAGCAGCACGGACATATTCTGGATTATTAAGGGAGTGTTCATAATTTATGCAACTCTTCAATTTATGCCTTTATCCTATAAATAGAATTGACTATGTTAGAAAGGAAATCTTCCAATGCAGTCTTTTGAAATTGTGACCCCCTAAGGTTTTCCACCTTCAGAACCAGATGTTTACTTTGCACAGCAAACTGAGAAAATAAGTGAAAGATATATTAATCCAGTAGACTGAACAACAAAGGGAAAGTTGAGTGTCCCTCAGTAGTTTGTAACCCCGTATTCTTTTGCGAAAATTTGTGGGATTTTTAGAAGCCCACTTTACAACACAGTAAAGCTAAATTATTCTCAAAGTTGGTTGATTTAAATGCATCATTGACTTTGAAGATATTGGCAGTATATGTGGTGTTTATATCCTTTATATTATATCTGCTCACAACAAAATTTAGTTCAAATTCCCCTCTCCTCGTAAAATCCACAAGAAACATCCAAAAATTCACATAGCACTTTAAAATGTAAAAGTAGGGTTGCAATTTTTCTGAAGTGTCTCAGTAATGTAGAATTTTTTCAGTTTTCCTTTTTTAATCCCTCTTGAAAATTAAAATTAAGTTTTGAATCAATCTCCTTCCAAAATTGTTCCTCTAGAGACAATCCTTTGAGTGATGCTGATAGTTAGGAATTATACCAGCATAAAAAGGAGAAAATCAGAGTTCATGATTGTTTCCCAGCCACTGATTTTAAAAGGATTAAGGTGGAAGCTCTCCAAATAAAAATCCTGAAGAATAACCACTCCATAGCCTTTTCCCATCAAGAAGCCAAGGGAGACAGTTGCCCTCAATTTTCTAAAATCATTTTCATCAATACAACTCAGTAGTGTTCTCCAGTCATAAAAACAAATTACTTTGCACGCATTACACTTCAATGTAAGCAACTAAGTAAAGCTAACTGTTGGATCTATGAGTTTATGTGTGTCTGGAGCTTTTTTCATTCAAATCAGCTTCCATTTTTTTGGAAGTATTTCTATAATGAAAACCAAACAATCTAATTTATGGATCATGTATTCCTGCTTGTATTTTCCTGTTACATGGATATTGACCAACAAAATCCTAGAGAGATTTTTTCAATATTTAAATGATCCTTTCCCTGGAGGTTGTTCCTGTGGCAACTTTCTGGGTATGAAATGGTAGATTACATCAAATAGACTCAAATAGCCACAGATGAGCTTATTTATTCAATGTGGTTTTGCACTTACTTTAAATTCCCTTTCACTCACTCTGTAGGATTGGTGCAAAAAAAGAAAGCAAAATTTTGTATATACTTCTCATCATCATCCAGTTCCTGAATTACAGACTGGAATTATTAATGAAGAATTATTTTGAAGTCAGGCCTCATTCTTACTTTTGTTACATGATTAACAGCACTGCTTCCTTTGCCTTGTCACCCCTTTGCTTCCAAATAGCACTGATTCTTTAATCCATCATTTTAGTTTGTATATCAACCATGTGAGAGTCCGTGTTATTTCTGGCCTGAGAATTTTAGGATGACAGAATGGAAAATTTACCTCTTTCAAACTAATTAATAAATCAAACATTTTTTAAAATTTTCTTGTTATTATTCCTATCATTATATTTATGTATAGTTCCATGATATTTTCTGTTCTTTTAATGTGTATGGTACTTGGACATCTGGTTTATAGGTTGTATTTTCTGCTTCCCAGAATGCACCTGCTTGTGATGATCAAACAAGATAATTGCTATTCTAAAGGCTTCTTAAGTTTTTATTTTGTCCTGCAAAGTGAAAAATATTGTTTGAGCCATTGGTAAGTAGAAGTAGACTACTGAAATAATTAATAATAAAAGTTTCAAAGATGTACTATTTTTTTCTAATATCTTTCAGCTGTGCAAAGTATAAAATTTCTTCAAAATTAGAGACTGATCAACAATTTTGAGTAGATATTCATCTAAATATTACATTAAAACTCATTACAATACCTAAAAATAGAAGTGAAGGTGGATTTCATATTATTACCATACATAGAGCAACTAAAAAAAGTATAATATTATGAATTAATTTTCTAAGACATTCTCAACTTATAATTAGCACAAATATTGATTTATATTTGTGCTATAATACTTGTAGCACAAATTAATTTATTTCATAATATCTGTGTGGCAGTAGGACACATGATGGCTTTGGGACTACTTACGTTTTGGGGTGTTTTGAGCCATAGAGAATACCCCCACAAGCAAGTGTAAAATTTTGGAGCTTGGTGGTAAGCATTTGAAGCACCCAGTTTTTGTTTTGCTCATGGCTTCATAATGTGGATATACCAATATCTAAATGGCTAACTTGTGTCTCTTAAAATACAAAATATTTCAAAGTGTGTAGAAGAAAACCAGTGGAGTAGCTATCAAATGGTTTAAAAATTACGATCTTACTCAGATATGTCTTTAGTTGTCTTGTGGGCTCAAATCAGCTTTGATTATCTTGGCCAAAAGGCAGGTTGTGAACCATTTCCTGTATACATTTACTGTGTAGAAGATTGCCAGCCAATACTTAGGTGAAATTAACATTTCTCTTATTCTTAAATCACCCCTAATTGGTGACTTTTAACATCTTTTAACTCTAATCATGCTGCCAGAAGAGCTGTGGACCTGCAAAATGCAATTCAACACCCCAAACAGCAATGCAATTTAATTGTCCTCCAACCCATCATTCTGCCTGGAGGATTAGGAAAAAGGCCTCTGGATGCAAGATGTAGGACCTGCAGGAAGGGCCATCAGTTTCTAGCTCATGAAAACAAAGCTTTGATCATTTGAAAAACAGAAAAATATTGATGAGTATGCCTTATTTTGCCTATTAATCAGCTTGTACATAATTTTCAATTCCTATTCACTTACGTGGTCCTATCATCTACCTTTCATATTCTCTTCAGTATTTGTCAATATATCTCTCTTGTTCTTACACGTAACTTCTTGTACTAGCATTTTAATCTTGGTCCTGTGCATGGCGGTATGAAAAAAAATTCCAGTAAATGAAAGGAAGTCAGGTAACCTGGGGAATGGCTTATGAGCAATGCTGATGAAGAAACAAGTGTATTTTACTATGACCAAGATAGTGAGATCACACTAGGAAAAAATATTTGGTAACAGATAATATTAAAGGAGTAGTGGCATAGACTTCTAGAAAAGGATGTTTAGTCTTCTAATCAAGAAAATGCCTAAATGCCTGTCATGGTGAGATTTTGCATCATAAAAATAAATTTTAAAAAATGTGAGGCACTTTCATTTATAACTTTAAAATTCAGTTAAATTAAAAAAATAGGAAAATTTGACCTAAATTTCCTGCATTTTGACTGGGTGATATAATTGAAAATTA
>VYZQ01050606.1:0-15884 GCA_013400655.1 Mystacornis crossleyi
AAGCCCCTCAATTCCAAAATTATTGTAGTTTGGAAGGAAGGGGGGTTACATTTTTCCGTTCTGGGGTGGGAGGGGGACTCCTGCTTTCCTTAGTAGACACCTGTCCTTCAAACTAGGACACCCTTCCACCTCCAGATCACGATGGATGTGTTACTTGGACAAACCTTTCGTCAGATAGATCCATGTGACTCCATCAGTGCAGTTATTGCCCTTGGACAAACCTTTCGTCAGATAGATCCATGTGACTCCATCAGTGCAGTTAGTCTTGTTTTGAGTTCAGTTACCCTTGGAAACTCCAGACAAGAAAAGATGATTTCAGATGACTGAAAACTGGTGGTGGTTTGCCACAGAGCAAACAAACAAATTTTATCTGGATAGTCAGTCCCCATTCTGATTCTTCCTTTAGTCCTCCTCACTGTATTGGATGACCTGAAATGACATTGCATTATTACTTGGATTTTCCAAAGTTGTGCACAGTGTATCTCTTTTGTTTTACCCATTTCAGAGACAGACACAGGCTTCTTCACAGCTTAACTCCATATCTTGCACAATTACCTCTGCAAAGACTATAATTTAATAATATAGAGGTGTCTGCATGCAAAGGTCGAGCCTTTCCTCTAATGTCTTCTCATTTATTCAGTTCTATTATCCTGCTAATACTCACTGAAAGGTGTTTACCTACATCTGTAGCAAAAACTAGGATCTGCAGTGTGTTCTATGACTTTATCTTCCCTACAAGGATTTTGAAGCAAAATGCCCTACCTAATTCTATGATGACATCTGAGGTAACAAAATCCAAACTTCACCTTAAAAAAATTAGGAGTTTTAGAACCAGAATAAAACATACTTAATTTTTTCCAATAAAAGATCAGGAAATGGATTTAAAGTTCTGCTGCATTTCTGCTGCTGGGCTGAGAAGGGTCCCATAGCTGTGGAGCTCTGCAAGTGCAGTGGGATTTTTTCTTCCCAGTGTTTGGGAACAGTTCAAGAAATCAACTGGAAGCTGCAGTTTCCTGATGATTTCAAGCTGCTTTACTTTGTAGTCCTTGCATAGTCATAAATACATTTGGTGCTTAAGGTTGTGTGCATATATACACATGTACATATATATGTATATATGTATATGTACATGTATGTATATGTATATATAGATATTTACAAGTGTTGTTAAGGAGCCTTTAAATATCTGCTGTAGACATTTCTCATGTGAATTCCAGCTTCTGAAATTCAGATCTGCTGCACAGGAAATCAACTTCTGAACTAAGAAAATAAAAGGAAGAAATATACTTCCTGAAATTACCAAGACTGTGCTCTAACACCTTTAATCTTTGGCCCAGGATAGGAATTATCCGTTATTCCGGACTCTGAAATCACTCTTTCTGGACCTTCGATACCTCTTAGATCAGTCTCATGAGTGCCTGCTCAGAGGTTTGTCATGTTGTCTCTCACCTTCTTAACTCACAATAAATATGGGATGGCTCTTCAGGCAAGGGGAGTGAAGATTATTAGAAAGCCATGTACTTTTTTGAAAATGCTGGGTTTTTATCCCTGAGGTTCTTCTTCATTTATATGGCAAGAGCAATAGGACTTGACAAAACTACAACTCAGTGTTCCCAATAAATACAGAAAGCAATGAAAGGACCTGTGCACTTTCTTTTATTTCTTTTTTCAGCCTATGTGGAATGGCTGATTATTGCCCAGAAGAAAATTCCTCTGGCAGCTTCCATTTTCATCCTGCATAATTTCCCATATCAGTGAAAGAAATCAAGACTTTTGATGGCAATTTATTTACACAAATATCAATATCTTTTAGAACTTGATTTAATAATTAGAGCCTTTGGGCTACTAATTCAATGTCAGTAGGCTTGCAGTTTCTGTACATTAAAACAGGAATTTTTCCCATTGTTCTGTAGATATTCAAGTGAATTAATATGTGTGTTTATAATTTGTAAATCTGGGTTGGTTTTGGATTTCTTTTTACAGTAACAAGACTTTAAAAGTATTTGTTTAACTCTGCTCCTTTCCAAATTACTGAGTCCTTGCTGCATTTGAGTTAACATCTGAGTAATATCAAGTCTGTACTTCCAGTGGATTTATAGAGGTAAATCATGTAGCAGAGTCTTGTTCTTACTTGGGAAGACATCTCTGGATCAGTCCTCTGTAGGGCCTGGTCATAGGAATGATTTTTAATAGGCTATGTCATGCATGATATAGTGCTATAAAGACAGATGATATATCACAGGAGGCTGAGAAATATGTGAGTAAAAGGTTTTGGAGGTGCAGTTATAATGCCAAGATAAAATAGTAATATAATGTAATCAAATATTCTTTATTGTAGTAAGAGTGACAAACAATTTGTTTTTAATTCACAGTATCAATATTTTATTGGTACTAG
This sequence comes from Mystacornis crossleyi, assembly GCA_013400655.1. NCBI lineage: Eukaryota > Metazoa > Chordata > Aves > Passeriformes > Timaliidae > Mystacornis > Mystacornis crossleyi. The sequence goes on from VYZQ01050606.1 coordinate 2,396, forward strand.
TTTGAAATACAGAGGGGAAAAAAAAAAAAAAAGGTGCCTAAAGCGCCTTGAGATGGATGAACTGAATTTCCTAAGAACATAGAGTGAATGAAACTCTGAAGAGTACCAGGGCATTCTTACAGGGTGGGAAGCTGTGTTGTGTACGTGTGCATTGTGTTTGATCATTTCCAGGTGTCTGTCCATAAGAATGTCTCTGTGAAGAAAAGCCCACAATAAAATTAGTGTAGCTAATTACAAATTTTCTTGCAGCCCTTTTCCTCACAAAAGGATGAATGTCTTTAAATTGAGGGAGGAGAAAGAGACAATTCTAAATTGTATTCCCTGCTCATTGCAGAGGGGCTGAACTAGGTCCCTTCCAACTCAAAATATTTTATGATTCTATGACATGTATTATTTAAAAGTTCAGTTTAGAGACTTACTCTCAGTGTACTGTCTCACAATTTTCTGACATGTGGTACAAGCAGGAACCGAGGGACCTGTTGGGGAGCACACAACCTTTTTTCCTCTTCCACAAGAACAAAGTCTGAAATTTATTTTTGAAGATTGATAGATTTGTGTTAATGGTTTATGTAGAGAAAGCTATATGTTGCTACTGAACATATATTAGAACATTGATACTGACACTGAGTAACGCGGTAGAGGAAGGATAATTTAAACAGGGAAGAAATGAGCAGTGTTAAAACTGAGATTCAGTCTTGAACTTGCAGGGTGAAAATTGGTGCTTCACCTCTTGGTGTCACTGTAGCACTTGATATTTGCAGTTACTAGCCCATGTTACTGTTGGATTTGAGTTTGCTTTTTTCCCCTTTGGTTTGTTGTTGGTTTTGCTTTGGGAGCTTTTTTTTTTTTTTTTTTTTTTTTTTTTAACTTTATTCACTACAGCTGTTTTTTAACAAATCAGAATGAAAGGTAGCAATTAAACTGGGAGCTACTAATAGCTCTCAGATCTGCCAATGAATTTTGTCGAGCATTAAACCAGCAGTGTGAAGCCTCAGGCACCAAAATGGTTTGGAATGAACATGATTCAGTGATGGATAGGAATTACTCAATTCAGGGGTTAGAAATCTGTCAAATCTGTTGTAGCAATTTGTGATCTTGGTCAAGTCCACAGTACTCTTCCCCTTACATCTATACCCTTTCCAGTTCTTAAGAAATGGGTGTCTTCTGACACTTCCACATAAATCTTCTCTCTGTGATGTGGACAGCATTTCACACAGAACCTGTTTTTTTAAAATGTTATTCAGACTCTAAATTTATTTAAGGCAATGATTTTCTCTGTGCTGTGTACAATGCATGTCATGCCCAATGTCTCTAGGTATTAGAGCTAAATTTTCTCTGAATTGAAGAAAGAAATAAAGTAAAAAAAAATAATTCTACACTGAACCAAGAGCATCCTAAAAGAGAGGCTGATAGATGAACATGTGCTGTACCAATGACAGAGCAAATATGTTCCGTGGTGTCCCTATGTAGCTGGCTGCAACAGATTCTTTAATTTGCTTCTGCTCCTTTCTATGCCATCTTTTCTCACCTATTTTGTCTCACTGGCCTCATCTCTTTGCTGAACATAAATATTTTTATGCTTTTTCCTCACTGGTCTCAAAAGTGAAAAGCAAGAATGAAGCCTTTAGCTGAAATACAAGATTAATATTGTGTGAATCAGATTTTCTAACAAAGTGATTTCTTTTTCCTTAGTTGGAGAGGATGTTGTCACCCAGTGTTCTGGCAGACTGTCAGTGCAGTGTTTGAAAGCACTGATAGTGGAGAATTCCTGCCATCAGACGGTGCAGGGGAGGCTGAAGAGTGAGGGACTCAAAGCCACTACGATGACCAGTGTTCAATGTAACACAATTTCCAAATGAGAGAATGAGGCGGTGTGGTACTGGCAAAGGTGCTGCATCTGTGAAACTGGAAAACTAGATCACAAACAGAAATTATTCCAGCTCGTAACCTCTCAAGAGAAAGAAGCAAGCAAAAGAAACACCCTTTACATGGTAAAATGCCAACTTGTTTCTCTTGAGTCAATCAAATCAATTTGATTGTTCTTCCTTTACAGCCCTGCCGCAATGCAATGTAATGTGACTTCACAGTATGTATAAAGATGATGCCAACAGGGCAAATTGGTCTGCTGGGTCTTTATTCCCACCTCTGCAATCCCCTACCAAAAGGCTGGGAAGGAAAATTAAAATCAGTTGAAGATTCATTATCCCCTCTCTCTGGGTATGCAAAATACATAAATACAAGTATAGAAATAACCAGCGCTACAGTGTTGTGGTCTGTAATTTCTGCCGGTGGAATGGCAGCCGCAGCCTTCCTAGGGAGCGCAGCAGGGACTCCTTGGGGAGAGAAGCTGTTTCACTTCCCGTAGCCCCTTCCGGACAGCCCCGCATGGCTCCAGCTAGCTGTCAGCTCCACAACACAGCAGCGATAAAGGAGGCGGGAAGACTCCCCGTGTGGGGACCTCAGAGGATGTTTATTCTCATGGCTCTCAGAGGCAGAGAGGGCCACGTGGTGACAAGCTGGATCCCCAAGGCAGAGAGCACCAGCACAGCCACCGTCCCCAGGCAGAGAGCCCATCATGTTCTATGGGGCTGGGTTTTATATGGGGATGAGGGGGATGGAGAGAGCACATGGACTAATGGTCCCAGAGCACAGGGGCAGTACATGGGCGGGATTAGGGTACAGAACAAATGGGGAGAACTCTAGGGAGTGGTTAGGAATAGGGGTGGGGGGAGGGAGGACAACCTGGTGGGGGGGCAGGCAATTTAGCAAGAAGGGAGTGGAAAAACACATCACTACACTACATCACTCCAGTGTCATGTATTGCTAAAAGTCACACAATACTCAAAAAGTTGTAATATTTTCAGCAAGTTATACAAGCAATAAAATTACAGCTTGGTCATTTACAGCTTAAGAAATACTTTTCAGGGAATAAAATGGAAAAGTAAGTTTATGGTTGGATTGAATAGAATTTTGCCCATGCTACAGACGCTTTTTATCAAAGAATATAGAATCTAATATTGTCTCCATATCAAATCATCAGAGGCAAAACAAGAGCCATTCTGATCTTGAACAGCTTTAGTTAAAATGGCTTTGAATCAATCTGAATGATTTTAATGTGTGTGAAGCACATAAATATAAAAATAGGCACAGGTATTGTCCAACCCTGCTGCAAAGATAAATGAATGAAAGACGACTCTCATGAGAATATGAGATTATGACTACTAAAAAGTGTTCAGAAGCCTTGAAGCATCTTTAAAATTGGAGGAAATGTATCACTAGGAAAAATGAAAATTGAGCAGCTACAAAATCTACAGAAACAAGTTGGTCTGTAAGAGTCGTAATTACTCTAATTTAGAAATTACATTGTCACACTTTGCTTTGGGAATTGGTTTTATAAATACAGGACTAAAATTTCTTTCTGAAATAATTTAACATAGATGATGATTATGACTGTTACAACTGCCCTGTTAGCTTGTCTGAACTCCTGGAAGTGTAATGTAAAAGCACAGGTGCATTTGTGCTTACTGTATTTATACAGAACTTATCACGTTGGTGTCATTGCTAAACCACTAAGATGAAATAAATTACTGGAGTAAATGTTCTTGTCCTTTTTATAAAGAAATAATATGGTTACTAGTGAAAAAATAAAGTCAGTAAGCACTATGCTATGCAGTATCCCATTTCAAAAAATGTAATTATTATTAAAAGATAGCACTTTTTTTTTAGTGGATTAGGCAATCGGAGACAGTAATTGCTTTCCCAAGTTTCCTACTGTTCATGATTCACATAGAAAAATACTTTTCAGTGTTTTTTCCTTTTTTTTTAATTCCCCCACACAAAATTTCTATCTGTAGCTGTACATTTGGTATAATTCCAAACTGTGCCAAGGATTTCACACAGACTGAAGCGTAATTCTCTTAACTCCTCTGAGTGACAGTTTTTACCCCAAACTATCAATTCATTCATTGCTGGCACCCATACACACACAAATTTGTCCCCATTCCCCTGAAAGTGTTCTGCAATGTCTGATCCAGCAGAAACTTTCTTGTGGGAATAAATATGGATAAGTGGATATGATATTATATATGATATTATACATATACACCTTAAATATGAATATATATAATATGCATATATTAATACAGAAATAAACAATGTCTAGGTAACTAAACAAAATAAGGGGTGTGGTTTCTTCAACCTACCACTGATACATCCAACAGCATAGAAGTCATCTTCATTTCCTGAATTAGCCATGCACCTGGAGTGATCCCATTAACAAGGCCAGCATGCCTCTTAAATTAAGTATTAATTTAACTCTAATTAAGTATTCATTTAAATCATCAAGGAACCACAGTACCCATGAAACTTTGGAGGCTGTTTTGCTGAAAGGAACAGATTAAAAGTTAGAAGTAAACAGACACAATTAACTGGAGTTAGCAGCAGCCTCTGAGTCTCTCCACTGAAATAGGTTTTCTGAAGGATCGGATTCACTTGGGATGCTTCCTTGCCTTTAGCTTACTTTCTAACCAGTCAGCAATATAGATAATATAGAATATTATAAAGCACTGGAAGTGTGGTAGGCTGTAATTAGTGATTAAAGCATCATGCTGGTAGCTCAGTTAAAGATACAGGCTAAAGCACACAGAGCTTTAACTGTGGGTGTTTGTTGTGGTGTCTTTTGGAAAGGTTTTTTCAAGTAAATTTATATTCCTGCTTCAAGTTCTAGGTAATCCCTTTTAGTTCAGTAAATTGTATTCTGTAACCCAGTTTCCATAGTTACTGTTCCTTTAAGTCATGTTCCCCCCTTCAAGTTAGCCATGCCTCTTCCCCCCGCCCCCTGGGCGGAGAAGCCTTGTCAATCCCCCAGTGGCACTCCCTTCCCTCCAGAAAGTTCTCCTCTCCCCAAAGTGCCAATGGTTTGTGTTCCTTAATCCCTCTTCTGTCCCTTCCCAATTGGTTATCGCCCTGTCTGTTACCCAAGAATCCACCCCTTAGTACCTTGCCCATTGGTCCCTGAGTTAGCCCTGCCCCCGTATAAAACCGGTTGTCACCCTGTTATCTGCGTCACTCCTCTGTGGACCCTTTGGAGCTAATAAAGCCTCTGAAACCCACGAGAGTGATCCCTCCTTCATTCTTCGCCCCTGCGGACGCTATTCGAGATCGGGTGCTTGCCTGCTGTTCCAGCAAGGACACTGCTTGTTCCCAGACGCTGCCATAGGCCCCCGGGACGCCTGTAGCGGGACGCGGTGAGCCAGGGCAAGGGCCACCCCAGCGTCAGGTGTTCTTACATGAGTTGAGATGCTAAGGCCGAGTGTGCTTTTGGGACACAGCTGGGATATCACCTCACCCACACAGCCAAGTGTATTTCTGGGGTAAAGGAGTGGGAGTGGATCACTTTATTTTTGGAGTTCAGGGAAGTAAAATCACTGTTTGCAGGTTGTAGCTGTCTCAGAACCTCATTGGAAGGTCTGGGAAAGGGTATCAGGAAAGCCTTTCCCAGGAGCAAAGGATGGGCACTGTCAAGTGTGTGAGGCTTTGAAAATCAGGGGAAGTATTTACACATCTGTAAGGCGGGAGGCTTGGCTGCCTCACGCCTGGTCTCCCAGCACAGTGCACAAACACAGTTTAGGACACGGCACACCTTCCAAGACTGTGCTGAAGCCAGCCAGACTCTGAGTTGTAGGAAATGGAAGTAAGTTCCTCATTACTGTGGAAGTGCCCCTTAGTAGAACCATAAACACCTTGAATATTTTGGATCCTGAAAAACTTGCTTTTATTTTGCAAACTATGGTTTAAGATTCCAAAAGGTGAGAAATAACCCTTTATTGAACTGAAGCAAAATATATTTATGTGATATGGGATATGTCACTTAAGAGACTTGTGGAAGAAAAACAAAGATTTCAAAATGACGTTTAATAAAGAAGTATTTCTTGCTGTCAGTATGTGTATACAACAGCTCTGAGACAAGAGAAAATGAGACTGCACATCTAAGAGCAGAAAATGTGTTTTAAACACTAATCCTAGGGAAAGAGACATAAGGGAAAAATGATTTTGCATAGACCATACTCAGTCTTCCATTTCACAGCCCAGATGATGACAGTATTTTTAGTAATGAAACAAACAAAACCCTCAGGTCTGTGTTCAGAAAAACTCTAGAGGTGCTCTAGAGCAGGGAAACCCTTACTCCTGTCACACCCAGTGCTACAACTGGGTTGTAGCTGCCGAGGGATCTGCAGCCCAGTCAGAGCTGCCCAGGCAATAAAGGCACCCTCCAGGTGCATCTGGAGGCTGATGTGCTCTAGGCGGTGCTGGCAGAGCTGTCATTGGGACATAAATCAGAGGTTTGCCTTTCCAGCAAAAAGGTTCAGTTTCAGTAGAATATTTTATGTGCCCCTTTTTTGGAGAAGAACCATAATTTCATGTATTTTGCTTCATCTCAGCAATCATAGTTGCAGTCAGCAGGTCTCATGAAAGGAAAGGGAAAAAGTAAGATGAGAGAAGAAGACAGACAAGAAAAGAAAGGAGATAAAAATTATTTTTTAATATTTACTGAATCTAGGTTCTTCAACAGCTTTCTTCTGTGTGCTCCACTGGCTCTTGTAAACCATATTCCCAACAGTTTTTTGTTTTCTGAGAGTGGCTGCTCTGTGTTGCCTAAAGAAGAAAGAAAGAAAAGAAAGAAAGAAAGAAAGAAAGAAAGAAAGAAAGAAAGAAAGAAACAAACAAACAAACAAACAAACAAACAAACAAACAAACCCCAAAAAATTAAAAAATAAAGAAGAGCCTATGCACTTCTCAGTAAAAAGCATCCAAGCTTTGTAAGTGTAATGAGAACAGTGGATGAAACATATGGCATATCCTCAGATCCGAATGGAAATGTAGCAGGGCAGACAATACTAAATTAGATATGAGAAGTTCAGACAGCTATCAGGAAATGAAGAGTGGATTACTTTTTTTCACCTTGAACCAGGTGAAATACATTTGTTATCCATCTGTGGAATCTTAAAATATTTTCCAGCCAATCTGCTCAGAATTTCTGTCTGGGCTATGTTACAGACAGTCATGATTATTCACTTTGCCTAGACCTCATCAGGACTCCTGATGTGTGATATTATCCATAACAGATTGAAGTTTTCAAATATTTTTTTTTTCTGGTCTCCCAGAGGCTTGCAACAAATGCAGAGTTTACAGAATCCTAAATCTAAATGAATCAACCTTTCTCAACCTAACAACCTAAATCAGAAAAAGTTCTGTGGCCTAACAATATCGTTTTCAAAGCCAGGTAAGTCAAGGGATATTTTTAATTTTTGGTTGATGCCATTTGTCTTTCAATGAAACCCATTTTCTAACGGGTGCTCTGAATGAGGGAGAAGCGACTTCATAGCTGATGTGGATACTCCTGTTTTCACTGGAGCCAGCCACTGCTGACTGTAATTGCCTGTGTTAGCCAGGCCCTTCAGTGCAGCTTCATATTGATGGCAATCATGAATTGTAATTTCATGGAATTTCTAATGGAAGCATTGGATAAATGGAAATAAATTTCTAATGGAACGTATTTGAAGTGTAAATAATTTGAATAGTTGAAAAGGTGAAGCTGAAATTTGGTTTAATTTAAAAAGAATTTAAAAGAAATCCTCGAGTACTTCACCTAAAACTTCCCTAAAATGAACTGTTCATTATTTCTTGATTTAAACTCAGGGCTTTACAAACACTTTGGTCATCAATAACAAAGCAAAAAACAAAACAAAAAAACCCGAAAATCCCAAACTCGACAGTTTTAATAGTTCTTCTGCTAATTAGGCAGTAGCTCAGTTGTGTTTACACAATTTGCTGAGTTCAATCAACCATGGTAGGAGATCTAGTGCTCTGTACAGGATAGATAATGAAGACGGAAAAAAGTCTTGAATTACTTTGAAGATTTAAAGGGTTTTCATTCCATGGTGCTCAGAAATTCACTGATGGTAATAAAATAGCAAGACATATTTATTCATACAAATTTAGGCACAACTCAGTTCCAGTTAAAAAAATAGTTTACTGTTGGCAGCCAGATATCAGATTTTTGGTTTTTAGACATGATAAAATTTTTAAGCAAGGATTAAGTAAGTAGCTAAAAACTAGTCAACAGCCTGTTCTTGAGGCACTTTTTATTTGACACATGAAATGATTTAAAGAAAACCTCCTTGATCCCAGCGGGTCTGTGCAGGTACAATTTCAATTATAATCAAATCTCTTCATCTTTTCAGCATTTTATTTTATTGCACCACATAACCTGAACAATCCCATTGTACACCACATTCATTTTTACAAGTTTGTTTTTTCATAATTAATATGGGTCCCCTGTGTCATGATCTTGTTCTTTATCTAAGCAAAATGCTGGAAAGAGATTGTTGCTGAAGACAACCCAGCTCCCTAACTAAGAGTCCAGACTTTATAGTCCAGTGGATTCCTTTAATTAATAGGAGTGAAACCCATACAACATTATTCTCTAATGTAGCTGATTTAGAGTGGTTAAACAGACTGAAATGTAACCCTGAAGTCTTTTATCTATTTAGTAATACCCACCCGTCCTCTTTATTTCCTTCAGCCTTCAGCATTTGTGATTAACCACTGCAAGAGCTGTGACTCAAAATCCCATGACTTTTCAAGCACAAGAACTCAAGAGATCTAGAAATTCCAGTATTATTTTCTTACCAAATTGCATAATCTCTACCGCAGCATAAGTAAGCATGAAGGGAATGACTGCTTTTTATTTAGGAAAGCAGAGACCTGGGAGGACCAAGTGCAGACAAGCCTTCTCTGAGGACTAGCAAATAGTTCTGAGCAAGGAGCCAGGAAATTAAGGAAAGAGGGACTCTAAGCTGTTGAACGGGGCTGGAACACTGCACGATGCAGATGTGTCTTTTGTCTGTGATAAATCTTACTCTGTTTAGCAGCTTCTGAATTTCTGGGCTGAAATGCCACTTGCACTGGAACTTCTAGTAATGATTTTGGGTTAGATTGTCAAGTTAAGGACTGATTTGGAGGACCTGTCTAACAAGACCAACATATTTTGTAAAGTGTCTACTTTCCATAAACAATTGCTATATGCTTTTGTTTTCTATTCTTACAGCATAGGTTCAGGAAAAATAAAAGAGCTGACATACTCTTTCTGAGTCTTACTTCACTATGTCTTATTTATTTCTGCCCTGAGTACACCTGCAGAGTTTAGACAAGAAGCCAAACACACTATTGGTAATGTCACCACCAATTTTTAAGAAACAGACCTGAATTGCAACCTAGTGCCGTAGGCCATAGAAGTAACCATTCCTATCAACCCCAAATTTAGCTATTTGCAGGGCTTTTTAAATAAGTGGGTAAGTGATGCTGTTTCAGTGAACGGTTCTTAGTATTAGACAAGTGAGGACACAGGCAAAGACAAGTGACATGGCACCTGCTTCAGGTAATAATAACCCAACATTCCTACATTCATAAAAACTTCGTAGCTAAATTTCTTAGCCCAGGGCAGGGCAGAGAGAGGAACTGGGGCACTTGGGACAGGGTTTTATCTAGCATCTGATACCAAGAGTCAACCTGAAACATGCAGAAACTAAGAATTTCCAACTTTCTTTGTGCAGGCTAAGACCTGAAAAACAACAGTGACCAATAATCTATGTGTAATGCTATTCTGCAGTGACCACTTTGGTAAGGTCGAAAAACAAAAACTTGATGTTTTCAAATCGCCTTCACCTTCTTTTTTTACCCTTCTTGTGGTTTAATCCCAGCCAGCAGCCCAGCCCCTCACAGCTGCTCACTCACTCCCCCACCAGCAGGACTGGGGAGAGAACCCCTTCCTCCTTTTACCCCCTCTTTATACACTGACCATGATGTCACCTAGTCTGGAACATCCCTGGGGTCAGTTGGGGTCACCTGTCCTGGCTGGGTCTCCTCAGCACGAGGAGCAGAAAAGGCCTTGGCTCTCTGCAAGCCCTGCTCAGCAATCACAAAACCACTGTTGATACTTAATGGCTGTAAAACCAAAGACTTTCTGCTTTCACTTTTTTAATTGAGTGCCTGCAGAAATTTAATAGGAGGGTAAAGAGACAATCGAGATGTCTTTTTTTTTTTTTTTTTTTTAAATTTTCTCATACAGCAGGGGAAAATGGGCAAGTTTTCATGAGCACAGACTGGAGTTGGAAGTAGATGCAGAACCATTTCTAAAGTCAAAGTCTTAAGGCAATCGGGTTGAAGTTAACATGCTTGGATTTATCAGTGTGAGTGATATTTACTCCAAGATGCATAGAAAGTTTTGCAAATATTTACTACAATGTGCACAAAAAGTTTCATCAACAGAAATAAATCTATTCTTATAAAGTGTCCAAAATAAAACCAAACATTTTCTTTTAATATTTATTTCTTGCATAACTTTATAAAAGATTTTGTTCTTAATGAAACATTCTGGGTGAAGATATAAACCTAAAATACAAAGTCTGTGAGAGATAGAAGATGATTTTTTTTTCTTTGTAAAAATATAATCTTCTTTCTGGTTTGAATGTGATATATTATTGTCATTTGTATTGTAGAACTCATGGGAGTAAAAATACATATGAGTAAATTAATGCCACAATAACTGGTAATCAAAGTTAAAAAAACACAGAAAGAGGAAACTTAACATATGAATTAAGTGTACAGGTTTTATTCTAAATATTGTTTACCCCATGACTGAGCATTTCCTTCACTATTGAAGATGTGCTGAAAAGTTCACTGAAAAGAAGTAAGAACCTGGGTATTTTACCAATAACTACATGTGAAGTCTTTTTAATATTCACCCTATTTCTAACAAGATCAGGACAGGCTGCAGTTTTCCTAAGCTATCACTACTATATGGTCCTAAACGGATGCAAGGAGTATCTTTCCACGCGCTTCAACTTAAGAGTAGAATTCACTGCTGCAGGATATTGGAAATTAAAAAAGGCCCAATTAATTCAGGAAAGGTTTAGACAAGTTCACAGAGGGCATTTACATCATGGATTGGTGAATGCAACAGTTCAGATGCAACACCCAGTTCAGAAATCCCTTGCAGACCCAGGAGAATGTTTCTGGAGGAAAGACCATTCCGTGTTTGAACTTTTGTTTCTGCTCTTATCCTGAGGGCCAGGCCATGGCAGCTGGCTGGTAATGAGCATGGATGTGCATATGTTCAGGTCCAGTGCCTCCTTGCATCATACCTGTCAGGAATAAGGCCACACTTAATTTAGGTTTAAAATTAATTTAATTTTTTAACATTTTAATTTTTTAATTAACAGATTAATTTTTTAATCTAATTACACTCTCCAAGTTAGCAACAAATTTGAGACTCTTAAGGGCCAAACCGGCTATTAACCCAAGACAAAGATCCTCTGTGCAGGGGTGCTACCACGCTAGTCCTGTGAAGGGCCACACTGTTCCAGCTCATGCACTGACTTTTAAAGCCCCTTGGCCCCCCCAATCCCGCCCATTGTCCTGCCCTCAAGGACTGGGGTGATTGGTTTGGCTATTATCAAAATCCTTTTCGTTGGCTCAAGTCTGGGGTGCAGCATTAGACCAGTTCATTAGCCGAGCTTCCTGTTCAGCGGGGTGCCTGCCCTCAGGGTTTCAGTCTCTGGGCTCCCCCTCCTTTTGGTGATGTCATCTGAGCTTTGGGCCGGAAAGCTCATCATTGAAATTCATGGCTGCTGTGGAGTCAACCTACAGCCTAACAGTCAAAGGCTAATTTTAACTCCCTGGGAAGCACCTCTAGAGTCTCTGCTTTATTAAAACTGGTTTGATTAGGAATGATTTAAGAGAAATACAGTTGTATAACACACTTTGAACTCTTGAAATTAACAGGAACGCTTCAACTGATAGTGAACTTTTAACATTAACACATAAACATTATAATAATAAGTAAAACTTGAGGTAGAGGTAGAACTTGGAGTGGGGGTATGAAACTTGGAAAGGGGGATGAAACATGAAAAGGGGTTTTGTCTCTAATTTTACAAACAACATAATTACAAACTAATTAATTATTCTTTTTTAATGCAAAAGTCACTTATTTCATGTATGACAATACCCATATTTGATTTTTATACTGTGGAAGAATGAAAGTTAGTGAATTTTATTTTCAAGGCAAGTTTTATTGAGAGAGCCATATTGCTCACTGTGGTTGATTATACTGTGACTAATTCTCAGAATATGAAAAAGGAAAACCAAAGAAAGAACTAAAGCTTTATTTGTTTATTTGTTTGTTTTTTTTTCACTCCTTCTTCATCCCTTGAAGGTATTTTGAAAGTTCCTTAAATAACAGATGAGTGCAAGGTTAGCCTTCCCTCAGTGATGTTGTGACAGATTTTTGTTCATTCAGACAAACTATTAATGCAGAGTATGGTAAAACATAGAGCAAATAAAAGTTTTGTCCTCTGTAACACCCAGAAACAACCTGGGTCTACAAAACAAAAGTGTCAGGTCTGTCTTCAGAATTCTGCTCCCATTGCAAGCCTTGCTAAATCAGAGTAACACTTCTGGATGTACCAGTTTAAAAAGTTATGGGAAAGTGGGAGAACCATGGAAGCGAAAAATGAACTGTGAACAAAATTACCCGTTCAAAGAGCTGTCCAAAGGAAGGCTGTGGCTTACACAAGACTTAGTACCACTGTTATGCCTCCATTCACACAACTGCAGCCCCACAAATACGACCTGACTACCTGAGCTGCAGCAGTGCAGTGCAGGACTTCATTCTTTTTGTTTATAGGTCCATCCCCTCATGATGATATCTAAAGTGGTGGAAGTGCAACACTGACAAAGGAAGTAAAATAAAAGCTGTATTTTGTAGCAAATCCAATTTGTAACAGACCTTTGGATAGTGGCTCTACATACTACCTTTCCCTCTTCCGCAATCAGTACTCCCACCTCACGATGGCTGCACCTCAGGTGCTCCAAGCAGGAAATTCAGCTGTCAGAATGCTCCTGCTGTTTTACAAAAGGCCTTCTGCTCTTTACTGTTCCTTCCCAAGCTTTCTGTTCTTCTTGGGCTTATGTTGGATTCACTAAGAGTTTCTTGCACATGGGGTTACGGAGTTGTGCCACTGATGCCAGCAGTCTATTCTGGCTGCTTTTCTCTGAAGGCTTCTGGGACATGTTTGCAACACTGCATGCTGCTGCTTTAAATGCAACTCATACTGAAGACATAAAATCAGGGGATGCAGAAATAATACTGGCAAACTGAAAATAGCTGATGGGTTGAAGTAGGATGCTGTTTTACTTACATCCTTCTGCCTATGAGTATTTCCTTCTTGTTGCTAAATAGTCTTTGTCTAGCAGGTGCTGACCGCTGTTTTAAAAGTAGACCCAAACCTATATTTATGTATGTATTTTATGTATTTGTATGCCTTTATATATTTTGTATATATATGAGTAGAGTAATGATTACCGAGGGTTTTTTTTCCTTTTCTTTTTCTTTTTTTTTTTCTTTATTCAAAATTTAACCAAAAAAGCT
>VYZQ01050608.1:24575-37346 GCA_013400655.1 Mystacornis crossleyi
AGTAAATTATTTCAGCACTTGTTGACTGTATAAGATTTTTTATACTGTGGTATACCCTGAATTGTAAGAATGGACATAGAGAAATTTTCAGAAGCTGGTATAGATAGTCAACAAGATCAGAAGGGTGGGACACTGAGCAGATGCATGGGTCTAAATACCCATGGTGATACAATTGTTCGGCTGTGGTTTTAATTTTTTTATATATTTCAGCATTTTTTATAAGACTATTCAGCCCACTAGTCAGCAGGAAAATGTTTGATTTCAGATGCAAAACCATGATATGTTAGTGAGCTCAAAATCAGAAATAACCCATATACAAAAGCAAAATGAAATGTAATACAATTACGAAAGTGGGGTAATCATCAGGAGAAAGAAAATCTCTTTCATGTATGAATGAAATCTTATTCTGGCACTTTCTAATTTTTTTTTTTTATTCTGGCAATTTANATGTATGAATGAAATCTTATTCTGGAAATTTCTAATTTTTTTTTTTTATTCTGGCAATTTATTTACACAGTTTCATTTTCAGACTGTACTATGATAGATTCACAGCTCCAATACTGAAACATTAGTAAAGTGTACATTTAAATCTCATTGAAGCTGGTAGAAATCAAGCATTATCTGAAAGTTTACCTGAAAAGAGGTATGTTTTTTCTCCTAGTGAAAAATCTAATTCTCAGAAACTAATTCCCCGTTGCCCTCTTAAAAGCATGCATTTGTGAAACACAATGATAAAGAGAAGAAATAATAAGAAGCTTGGAAATAAATCCTTCAATCAAGTTTGTTCTCAAACATTAGATTTTTTTTTTTTTTTTGCTGTCTGCACCAGATTTGGACCCATGCAACTTCTCAGAGCAGTTATAAAACAAACCATTTATTGCTGTTTCTTAATGTGCAGATATGAGATGATATTACTTGCTCTTTTCCACTTTGCTATTTATGTAACTGAAAAAAACCTTGCAATAATACCTCTTGAAATGGCATATAAATAGGCTTTTATGAATAATTATTCATGATTTCCATCTGTTTAAAGTAATTAAAGCAGATGATATTTGACCCACTAACTTCAAGATTTTATTTTTGCCTTTTCTCTAGCAAAGGATATAGTAGCAATTCCCTTGAAGCCAGTTTCTTACACAACTATAAAGAACTGAAGACTTCAAAGTGCATTTCGAACTGCACTATATATACTGAATTTTTTGGCAATGTAGGAGTAAATTGCACACCAAAGTACCTGATGTTTCACTAACCAACAGATAATGAAGCTATTACCAGAAAAATTAACTCATTCAATTTTTCTCCTGATCATTATCTTAAGAATGCTGCTAACTTGGTTTGGAACTGCGCATATTGTATTACACTCATATTTACTAATTTTGTACCCATATAAGAAACTAAGCTAATGAAAATTCTGTACTGAGGAGGGTCCAAAATAGCAGTTAATGCAGTTTTTGGCAACAGTAAGTCATAGTGATAATCAAGGCAAAAAGTTCTCTGTGTTTCTGTAATATCAGAGAAATGGAGATATCCTCAATGTTCAAGATCACAATCAACTTAACCATCAGTACTGTAATAACAGAGTTTTCTTAGAACCAGATGTAAATGGTTTCTCAAGGGGCTATAAAAAATCTCTGCTTCCATTCAATTCAGACATGCATCAACCCTGAGAATACCTAATTTGCACATAACATTATATAAAATGATCTTGTTATTGTGCCTTTTTAAACATATTGGACTGAGCTTAGACATAGTTTAAAGAGACATGAGTGGGTATGATATTTTTCTTCTTGAACTGAAATAATGCCAAAGAGTACAAGGAATCATAGAATTATTATGTGGTTGCATTAACTATGTTGTAGTGCTCTCTGTAAAGCACCCCCAAAAAGAGTTTTGCTGTGAGCCCATACAGAGTTTTCAAAATACAGTGTGGAACAACCATGAGCAAAAATGTTGACAGTGCCATCTTTTCTTCATGGAGAACAAAAATCTTTGGGCTTGACAGAGGGCATTCTGTGGAAGGTAAAAAAGGTTGGAAGAAATGGTACAGGAGAGGTTTTTTCCTAGTTTAACACATCTGTATCAACAGGCCCTGAGAAAAGATGGAGATAGTGAATGCAAGAACATCTTTTGAGTCAAGGCATTTCTGTGGCATCTCTTTGCTTCCTATCTCTTTCTTATTTTGCTGAATGCTGTTACTTACCATGAGGCAGAGAGGGAGAAGTAAACACCACTTTTGATGGACCAATGAGCTGAAGCTTAACAAATGATCCTTAAGCTAGTCCAGTAATTACAAATGTTCAAAAACATGTCGAGCAATTGTGATTAATATTGAATTCCCTTCCCTTCTTTTCTCACATTGAAGCAAACAATTGAACTACTATGTACTTAGCAAAATGTTGTACTCAACTACATCCAAAATGTTTCCTTTTCATCCATTTATTTCAAATCTGGGACTTGACTTCCTGACTGGTCCAACTGACCCATTTTTTCCCTTTGATTTTTTTTTCATATCTGAGAAAATTCAAAGCTTTGAACAGGTTTGCACTTTTCTATATTCTCCTGTGTACTACAGTTGTGTGTATTAATCCTTCATCTTGAATAAGAAATCTTTATTTCAACCTTCAATAACTTGTAACTTTTCCAAAACTTTCTATGTAGATTTCTCCAGGCTCATACTCCTCATATTGGAAGAGTATATTTTATTGTTTACCTAAAATTTTTCCATGAATTCTTAATTAAATTTCAGCAATTTTGTTAAGAAGGTAGTTTCCTTATTTTTTTGTACAGTGCTAAGGATCATTTCCTACACCAATGCCACTGTGTAATTTATCTCTGAGCACTGAGTTGTCGACACACCTTCTAAAACAGTTACTTTCCCCTAGCATTTAGAAGCAGCTGCCTTTTAGATTAAATAGATCTATCATTTAATAATTCTCAGAAATGCCCCTCAGAAGATTAGAAAAGGAAGTGTAGAAGGTTATTTAACACACTCTGCTTAGAGAATTTAGATAGCAGACTGTAATTATCCAAATTGGAATTCAGCCAGCAGATGAAGGCTAATAACAATCTTCTGTGAAAAATACTATGCAATCTTTCAGGACCAGACATGCCAGGAACATCTCCTCTGAAACACAGTAACTGCAAGAGCTCAGTGTCTCTAACATTTTGCTTGGAGTAGTAGTTTAGTCCAAATTCTAGAAAGCGCGTCCAACAGAAACAGCACCATTTCCTGCAATTCCAGTAATATATTTTTAAGCCAGCTATTAAAGTACTAAAAGTCTCACTGTACATCAGAAGTACTATGAAAAGTGCTCTGGTTTAGAAAATATTTATGGTTCTTCTGCATAGCGGACAAGGCAACATACACAGGCAGCTCTTCTCCAGTGGTTTTTGGTCTCTGGTTAAAGCTGTCATACAGGAGAAGGAAATTCTGGGTAAAGATCCCTTAATCAGAAAAACGAATCTTTTTAAGTTTAGTCACTGTTAACATGCAAAAGTCTTTTGATGAGGCTCACCACCAAAGCTATTAAAAATAATTTACCACAGGACAGATGGAAAGATCCTTTTATGAACTTAAAGATGTAAATAAAGTAAGACACAGGATAGGGCTTAATGATCACTTGCTTAGATGATGAATCAAAAGTGGGGTTGCCACTTTTGGATCAGTGATGGGATCAGTTTTCCTCACATCTTTATCCTCAACAGAGTAAGGAGTATGCAGGGAAACCTGCAAGACTGGCCATGTTAAGATCTTTTGGGTAATCAAATGATGCACCAACGTCAAGATACTCCAGAATGTCCTCACAAAATGAATGGGTGTGCAAACACATAAGTAGGCAAGTTTAGAGATTAATATGCATATAGGAAAATATAACTAAATAATACCTACATGATGCTGAACTAAATAATACCTACATGATGCTGAACTTGGAACTCAGAGTTTTGACCTCAGACACATAACTGAAATTTCTTTGAAATTACTGACTTCATGTTCCATGGCACTTCAACAATCAGGAATAATAAGACGACGAGAGTGAAACTTATCCTCTACAGAAAACACTGATGTACCCCTATCTCGAGCACTGCCTGGAATTCTAATCTCCTTGTGTCAAGAAAGGCAGAATGATAACTAAAATACAGAGATGGGCAAATAGCTGATCTTGGAACTGAAGTAGTTTCTTCATAAGCAAAAATTAAAATTCCAAGTCTCTTTTTGGACAAGGCGGCAGTCTGGAAAGAAGGTATCAGAGGGGTATATTTCTCATTTTCACTCAGGATATTTTCTTTGAGCTTTGTCAGTCATTGCTGTAGGAACTTTGGAGAAAGAGATTTCATTCTCCCAGAAAACCACAAAGGCAAAAATGCCAGAGGATATTTTGTTTCCTTGAAGGGCTACTGTCATGTGTGAAAGCAGTTCTATAGGCACGGTTGTGTGCCCTGGCTGGTGCACAGAGATTATGTGGAGCCAGAGCAAGGCTGGTATGCCTGAGTCATCCATCCGAAGCAATCTCTGCAGAGCAAATACTGTCTAGATTTTCAGGTGGTTATAGCCTGGACAAACTGGGGAAGACTTTCATGGGGGGAATGAAAAAGACACTGAAAAAAAGCTCTTCAAGTGAATCTTAAAGACTCTGTTCTAAATTTGGCAGATAATGGAGTTTCTACATTACAGAATTTTTAAATTAGAGTCCAGACCATGACCTTTCTCTCATATCATCCTCTACTTCCTCCTCCATTCAGTGCAAAAGAGTTTAGCATAGATACACAGTATTAGGGCAATAAAACGATAATTTCTGTAGTTTTTGTTGGTTGTGGGTTTTTTGCCATGTAAAGTTAATAAGAAATTTCTTCTATGATAATACCTCATTATCATACTAAAATGGTTGATTGTATGTGTTTAGTCACACTTTACTAGAAAGGTGACTCAAAAAGATTGAAAAATGGAGGTTAAGTTAAACTTTTAAGCATCACTGGCTGCCTTTACATTTGCACAGATTATGTCACATTTTTCTTCAAATAATTTTTTGTCACTGCTGCTTCCCTAAGTGGATGTCTAGAAGAAAATGTAGGATTGCTACAGTTCAGCACTTCGAACACAAATGTCCTTTTTCCCCTCCTTACAAGAATTTATATATTTAACTGCATTGTGAAAGATTAGACAGATAAAGAAGCTTTCAGCAGAATCACAATACAGGTAATTAAGGGTCTGTCAGCATTTCCATTATGTACTCCATTTAGTATTAAGGGCTTAGCATTTTTCCATCATATCAGAAAATGTCAAGCTGAAAGCTGGCATGCAGATTAGCAGCCTGGATGCAAATTTGTTTACACAAAATATTTAAATCTGCTCAGCTGTTTTAGATTTAGAGATCAGCCAGAAACTTTGAACTCTCAGGGCTTCTCATGGGTTTCTGCCAAATTCTAGACCGAATCAGTTAAAAAAAAAAAAAAAAAAAAAAAAAAAAAAGATTTGTTTATTTCAGCCCAGTCAGAGTTTTGGACCCTTCNAATTTTGATATTATTTATTTTAAGCTTTAAAAAGGATTTTAGATTTTTGGTTATCTTGCAACTGTAGTTCTCCTCCTGCCATCTTTATTAATGAATGAGGAATTAAAATAGGATTTGAAAACTATAAAAAAAGTGACTTTAATCTTATAGTCTAAAACATTTGTTTTGTCGACACACTTAACTACCCTTATAAGACTGTGAATAGAAATAGACCAAAGCCTGTAAGGTTTTGAGAGTGTCAATAACTTAGCCACCTAGCTCTAATACCATTTTAGGGTACTAGAAAAAAGAATCTGGTGGAGTTCAACTGTTACAACTTTTCAGTTTCATCTGTTCAGTCCCCTGCATGGTATAAACATTTCTGTAGAGCTGTCACATCCTAAATAAACTCCTCTGTATTGAAATGATATTTTGCTTTTTAGTATCAATCTGCTCTGTTCTGCTAAAAGTCAATGACAAATCTTCTCTTCAGTGCAGTGGGGACAAGCTCTAAAATAATCTACTGGTAAATATTTCAATAAGGTTATAATTGAATGGATGATCACTCTTTTTCAAAAACACACTTCTCACTTGAGAAGTCAGAAGCTTTGTATGGGAAGACTTAGAGCCACCAAGTGAAATAGAAACACTGTTAGGAACATTAATTGAGCTATCAATAGAAATGAAATAGAAAAACAGTACTGTCAGGTAGGGAAAAAAAAAGACACTAAGATTGTAAAATAGGGATATTCAAGTAGATAATGGGTATATTTATAATACTGATAAGAGATGGGAAAAAAGGAAAAATCAATTCTGCAACTTCTAAAAAGTGCACAATCATCCAAGTGTGCCAGACAAAGAATAGGAGCTTTGCCCAGAGCAATCTGTGAATTAAAGGCACCAAAAAAGTATGGTACAAAAGAGATAGTGCAAATAAATTTTGTGCACATGAAGCACGGAGGAAGCAGACGAGGACAAGCAGTTGATCAAATAAATATATCCATATCAGTTTGGCCACAGGATGTTTACCTACAGGACACTGCGTGCTGGTTTAATAATGCAAATTATTAAAACTTGTAAGAATGAAGAAAACGTTATTCAGAAAACACCTCTACATTACAGTGCAGTTATGTTTTCAGAAATGATGATTCAATGCTCATTGTATTGTGTACAGTATTCTAAAATACACTATTCATTTTCAGTATAATTACCTCAGATTTATTGTAAATTCTAGGAGGTAATTCATGTTTTCTTAATAATTATGGTGGTTTTGATGAGCAGATTCTTAGTTGGTATCTGTGGCACACTCTGACTCTCAGATTAGACATTTGTGTTAACTCAGCTGTCAATGGATTTCAAAGAGGTGATGAATACAGGAAGCCCCAAAGGGAGCAATTTGGAACAGTACCTTTCACAAGTCAGATACACAGCAAACTCTCCTGACTTCACTGGAATACACAAAGTCAATGGGAACAAGTGCGTAACAGTATCCCTACAAATCTAGCCCTGTTTTACCATATGTGATTTTTTTTCCTTTTCTATTTAGTTATTTTATTAATCTACAATATATGTAGAATCAAGAGTTCCAACAAGTCAGTTGTGGTCATCCCAGAATGATGATATTAGTAAATGATACAGGAGTAATATTAGATCTGTAATATTTTTCTTACCATGGCACATGGGCAATTTAACTGTATACATTAGAGCTTGAAAAACCAAGAAGATGTATCTTGAATTTCCACAATATATCAAGTATTCAAATTTTAACTATCTGAGTCTATGCTGTTTATTTATACACAAGTAAGTGTAAGAATAAGTCGCTAATATGTTTTGAAATTTTTTAAAAAATGTGTTTTGAAGTTTGCTTGTTTGGTGTGAATGGGTATTATTTTGGTTACCAAAAAATAATCAGGTAGACAGGCACAATATACGGAAGAATTAAAAGAAATATACTGAAGAATTAAAACAAATATAACTGAAAAACCACTCTTCCAATCTTGCTTTCTTGCAGATGATATAAAATCCAAAGATCTTCCTGAAGAAGTCTAATCTGTGACTGTAAGGCTGGGAGGATACTTCATTTCCTAGCATATTACCCTTACATGATTACTACTCTGGGCCAAAAAAGGACTTTACAAATGACATGGAAACTGAAGAGAACTTTCTATATTTTACTTCAGGCTTTATGTTTTTGGGACTCCTCCAGCAGTACTTGTGGAGTGGGAAGAGAATTTGGGAAGGGAGCCCAGAAGTGCAGAGGAGGCTGAATAAATTTGGAAAAATTACAGGAGCTAGTTGATGAGCTAGATTTGAGTGTAGTAAAAATATATGATAGAGCTTAGGAGAATGGTGGGGATTTTTTTTTATGGCTATCTTAATTTAAAAGTAGCTGAAAATAGTGTAGAAACTCATACAAATTTCAATGGCCTGCAATTGTAGTACTAGAAAGATTTAGGAATTTTGAAGCATATCCTTAGGAAAGTTATGGAGGTAGGCATGCAGGAGTCAGAAATGACACTGAAAGTGTTCTATATTAAACATTGATTCTGTTTCTATATCAGATAAATTTTACCTTTGCGAATCAGAAATTTGTCAGTATGTTTTCAAAAAGACTGTCTTATATGGTTGATTGGTGCAACTTCCCACTGCTGACAATGCACATGCCAATATGCTTCAATATTTTATACCAATAAAAATTCTCTAATCAGGTGAGAACTTTTGTGAGTACTATATTGATGCAAAGATCGCTCTTTTATTATAAATTATTAGGTATACTTATTTCTTCTCCTGTGGTTATTAAAACTGCTATGTCATGCATGGCACTCATCACCCAGCACTGCTGGGTTAATAGTTGGACTTGGTGGTCTTTGAGGTCTTTGCCAACCCAACCAATTCTGCCATTCTATGCAACAAGCATTGCTCAAGTCAGTAGGAGTCATGTAACTGAAGTGTCAGCACAGAGGTATTCAAGGGAAATCACAGAAGATGAGCATAGTCATGAATTAGGCATAGTTATTCTTGACAGAGGACACAGTCACAGATGCCTGCCACCAGACGTGCTGGTGTGTCTGCGCTCCTGCATGCACCTGGAGATGCAAGCAAAAAGCATCTGTTACCACAAAGCCAATGGACATGATTATGTGAGGTGGCCAAAGACCTATTCTTTTCTTCCCTCAATCTTTGTTTAACCAGGCTTTCCAAAAGTCAGGATTTGGACCTTTGTTTTCCATGGTATTTTAGTTCTTGTGATTTTGATTAAGAATATTAGATGTCTTTAAACTAAGGCAGTGGCAAAAACAAACAATGTGTTAGAAAATAAATGCAATAAAATCAACGTGGAAACTTCCCAATTTTTGTGCTTTGGTTTTACTAGCTAAATCAGCATTTTCAAATGTAACTACATACTGGAATATATGATAACCTGATACAAGTAAAACCAAATTGCATTTATAATTAAATTTGAAACATTCTAAACTGCAATCCGTTTTCTTAAGTCCTCCTAGTTCTTCTGCAGCCATTAGCAATGTTGAGCAAATTCCAAAATGTTTTACTGGAAAGCAAAAAGTTAATATTAACTCTAGAAACCAGGTTAAAAAATTGCTATAATTCAGCATATGTCCTGACAAAAACAGGACTATTCTGGGGTTTAAGATTAGGTTTAAGATAAGGGGTTTAAGATAAAGTTTAATACACCTGACATTGTATTAGCATACTATCATTACAGTGAATCCAGTGGACTCATCCTGAGAACTGCTGATGAGACCACCAATGAAATGTGGAAAGAGCATTTTCTGACCATATCCAAATATATAATTTATTTTCCCTTAATTACAAACAATTTACTTTTGTAATATTTAGGTTTATAATGCAATGACTTTTCTAAAGACCACTTCTAATGAAAATATCTAGCTCATATTGTGAAATACATGGCTTCTGTTATAATTAATATTGATCAGTCAAATGAAATATATGTACAGAAAATTGTAATTCAAAACTCAGTATGAAAAGAAAATAGGCAAATCTACTCTCAGAGATCTTATTTTGGACTCTCCTTTTGCCTTCAGTGGGCTCAAACAACAGGCAGTTTAGAGGCTCTTTTTATATCCGGTTTTCTAACTTCTATTTACCTTTGAATCAAAGCTGATACACAAGCAAAAATACAACTTTTAGTATAGGCTTTTAAAGGAATACTTTTAATTAGACTGAGCTTCAGTTCCCAAATAAAACTCACAGCAATCAAGAAAGCTAAGTATTCTAGACTGTGAAGTTTTCGTTCTGGGTCAGATTAAATAGTGGAAGAAAGGTTTTGTAATTCAAGTAGTTCCATCTCAGTGCTATGTTCAATGAGAATATCTGTAGTTTGCATTTATGTGGTTTATTTTCACTAAGAACTTCAAACTACACTTGAAAGTATCTGCTTGTTGGGTTAGAAAACAGTTCTATGAGGAGATAAAGATGGCAGAGGGTTCATTTTAACGGCCACTGAAATACAGCCATCTCTGAGGTATGATATGTCAGCCTCTTCAAATGATAATACCAGTATTAAAATAAACCAGAAAATAGCACAGAAATGTTCATTTTTTCTATACTTGAAAGGTGATTAGAGGTTTTCAATCTACTAAAAACAGCTCATAGAAACTATATTTGGTAAAAATATCACTAAATCAGTAGGAATAAATATGTCAGTCAATTCTTAATATGCTAGGATCAGTTTTTAATTACTGGTTTTAGTAACTAGTGTTTTTTCTTTTCATCAAGCTTTCCTCCTAACATGTACTCCTAGCTATCACTACTATCAGTCTTCTTTTGTTAGTGAAATCAATTATGTATTATAGTAGAACTTCTTCTGAGATTAGGAATGCACAATAAATTAAGAGGTAATAGATAACTTAGGAAGTACGTAAGTTTCAAGTTGTTACCTGTGCCTTTGTAAGCTAGCAAGGCAGTCTGTTGAATTTCTTCATAACAAAACTAAATACGTGGATATAATTTCTACACATGCATACTATCAGTCATTTCTGCCTCAAGCCTCCATATTCTTTCAGTTCTATTGCAAAGACAGTCTGTGTTATTTACAGGCCTTGGGGCATGAGAATTCATCACCCCAGGAATGCCTCCATGGTTAAGTTACTTACAGTTATTTTCCTTATTTCTATGATACAATGCAAATATGACACATGATGCTATTATGCCTTTTGTAGAATCCAAGGGAAAATGGGCAGTACATCTCTGTCTGTGCTGGCTGCATCCCATCTTGTTCGACAACACAGCTCTATGAGACAACCAGCCCTGCTGGAATCCCTTGTTTGCCATTTTCCAGTACCCCAGGTCTCACTCTTTATGAGTAACACTCTTTCTAAATCTATAAACTTACCCAACTAAGATTTCAGACCCTGGGAAGGACATGATGAATTCCCACCATTTCCTTCTTTGACATTTATAACAGTACTCAGCATCTGTAATGCTGAAATTATGATGCCATAGTAAATCTTACAGGTTCTGTGAGAACAAAACAATGCAACAATGAATGTAAATCTGCCCAGGAAAGGTAAACAACGGAATGTAAACAAGTACAAATGTAAATGGTGTGTCAGTGTGTATATGTGTATTTTAAATAATCTTCCTTATAATCCAATATCCTTCTCCATTCTACTTCCCCGAAGACAAGCTGGATATCGAGAAGGAGATCTTCAACATTTTCTAATACTACTAGGCTTCTTTTTTATAAAAAGGAGGGTGAAAACTGGTACATTACATATCACACGTGTTCTATTTAATTGCCAAATATTGTCCCTTGAATTTTAGATAAGGGCAAATATGATCTCTTTTTTTGGTTGAGAAATTTTACAATTCATTGACAAGGAAACATTCTTTTGTAAAGTTGTTTGAAAGGCACATGTCTAAAACTTGTAAGAGTTCTGCAATAAACCCTAGGATGGAAATTACAGAAACAAAATTATGAAGTAAGGTTTATAGCATTGCAATAATTACTTTTATCAGATGCCTCTCTGGTTTGTGACTTAAATATTGCTTCTTCAAATATCTCGCATAGTAAGAGCTGTCTTAAAATTATCAGGATCTAAGGAAAAAACAACTTAGACCAAATTGTCTGTTCTCTGATTGCTCTTTCCTGGAAATTGCTTTGTAGAAACTGGTAAGCTAATTTCCCACAAAGGCTTTGTTCTATCCTTTCAACCTTAACCAGTATGGTCAGAAATACAAGCTGAATGATACTCATCAGCAAGAAGTTGAAGCTGAGATGTCACAACCCCATGGAATTAGAATTGAAGTTGCCTATTAGTGGAAAAGGAAAAAAAAAAAACCAGCCTAATTTTACAGCAGATCAAAAACCCGTTCTTATTCCTACCATTCCGATTTGTCGGATTCTGTAGAATTAACATTTTATATAGAATTTTAATTTATTTTATAAATGCTTTCCTTTTACTTATACTGTCTCTCTCTGTCTCAGTACCATAATGATGGACTCACTCGGCCCAGCTTCAGAGGTGCTAAGATGTTCCTCAGGCTCCTACTAGAGCCACCTGAAATTATAAATATTTAATACCTCTGAAAATCAGAGAGTGTCTACGACACTAATTTTTTTTTAAAAGGAGGGATACAAGGCTATCTTATTCTTCATAACATTTTCTCTGAAAAGTTGTTACAATCAGGAAAATTGAGCCATCCCCATAGGATATTTCAAAACTTTTTCAAATTTATCTGATCAAGTACGTGCTTTTCTTTCTTGCTACTAGGTACATGTGCATCCAGTGGTTTCAAATCTCAGTTTTTGTGGGTTGACCTTCATAGCACATCAACAACAACCAATTTTATTACAAGTGTTCATAGAAACTAGTGCTTTCAGCCAGATGAAGAGAGTAAAGAATGGAGGATACATATGAATGCCAGGTAGGGAACAGGGAAGGAAGGAAGGTGAAGGAAGGCAAGGCAAGGCAAGGGAAAAGGGCCAGCAGAATGAAAGAGAACAGAAAAATGAGAGGAACACAGGCCAGCCCATGCCTTCTCAAATGTGTCAGTGTTTCAAAAGCAGCCTGTATCTTATGAGACCCAAAGCTGCTGGCTGCTGAAATCCAGGATGTGCTAGTCACTCCACTTGCTGTGTTTCTGCAATCCTTCACTTGACCGCTGCTAATTGTCATAGTGTGAGGTAAAGGGCACTAAGTTAGATGGGCAATTGATCCTGCTAGACTTGTTGCTCAAAAACACCCCCTCCATACAAATAAAAAAGGAAAATAAACCGCAGGTAGACTACAAGTTTCTGCG
>VYZQ01050609.1:0-12732 GCA_013400655.1 Mystacornis crossleyi
CCCGGCCCGGCCCGGCCCGGTCCAGCGGCGCGGGGTCCCCCGGGCCGCGCGGCCCCCGCCGCCTCCTCACAGAAAATAGCGATGGCGGAAACCTTTTTTTGCCCCATTTTCTGCCGTGGGGGCAGGGAGGGCCCGGGGTATCGGGTTGCCCCTGGGCTTGGGCTCTTCCTTCATAAGCAAAAAACCCAGTCGAAAAAAATTTTTTTACTTACCCTTTTTTTTTCCCCCCAATTTCTTCGCCTTCATCCATTTTTTGCGTATCCAAAGGGCAAAGACGTCCCTGCCGTACCCCTCATCGTCCATCCAGACACTGCACCGATTCAGGCACTCACCGAGCCCCAGCTCTGTCTGGCAGCATCCAAAAAAATTCCCTCTTTCTCTCCTATTTTTTAAATGAAAAGATGTAACTATGTGCCTCAAAAAAATTGTTTTCTATTTTTTCTGAGCTGCTCAACCACTGTGCTTGGGCACAAAACACTAACTGGGCCCCTGGATGTGGGGAAGACCCTCGGGGCTGCTCTCCCTGCACATCTCAGGTGGTGAAACAAACTCATCCTGGGGCAGCTTGTGCTGGCCAGGACTGTGCATGGATCCTGTTTCCATCCTGGAATGTTGATTTTTCTCCCATTTTCCATCAGCAGAGCAATTAGGGGGTGGAGGCTACAGGACTGAAAACAATCCCTTCTCTGTGTTGTCATTACAGCTTAGAAAAACTTGTATTTATTTTAAAGCTCTTGCTTAGAAATAGTTCTATTAAAACTCTTGAAATCAAGTTGCTCTTGTATCTTCATCCCTTCCAGCTGAGCAGGGTTTGTGCAGTACGTTATAAATCCAAAGCTCAGGTTTTCCTGGCTGTAATTAGAATTTAGGGAGCCTTTGAATTTCTCTGATCTTGTGTTTTTCCTTATTTCTAGCTGAGCACTTTACACCTGAAGGATGAAAAAACCAAACCAGATGCCAATGGTGAGTTCCAGCTGCTCAGATGGGCTTGGAAAGGGTGGAATGTTCCCCCTGTGGGGTTCAGAGCGCTGCTGACAAAGTAAATTCCTGATAAATCGTGAAATTCCAGAAGAGCTGAGATTAAGCAGCAGCACAGACTAAATATTTTGGTGTCTTCAGGGAGCTGTGTGAGCAAAATCCGTTGGTGTGGTTGCTAAACTCCACTTGGAGCTGGAGCTTGGGTTTCCTCTGCACAGCAATGGAGCAAGGCAGTTCTCCTCAGGAAAACGAGCTGTTCCGTAGTTTTTCGCACAACATTCCAAAGCTCTGGGGGTGGGGGCTGTCCCTGAGGCCTGACCTCACGTGTGCCCCCCAAAACTGTTCCAATTCAGGTGCCGTTGTCAAGGCAGACGACAATGTGGAGAAGACGGAGGATGAGGAGAAGGGTAAGTGCCTTCCTGAAAAAAGCTTTGGCAAGGAAATTAATTTAATATAATTATTAATTATAATTATATTGATTTAATACATACCTAAAGTAAGTCTGCCTTATGTCTCAGGACCGCTGATCTTGTATCCTACCCCAAGGACTTAATTGTAAGACATGTCCTTCCTCCATAATACTTTTAAAGGCATTGTGTCCTGTAATAACTTGGGAGACTCCTGGATTAGAGTGGAGAGAAATAAGGGGATAGCAGTATCCTCAAGGCAGGACTGGATACAGGAGCAGTTGGATAACCTGGAGCTGGGATTGCTGTAGCAACCAACAAGTTGCATTTATGCAGTGGCTGTTCAGAGGTGGGTAACGGCTCAAAATCTTTCAGAAGGCGGTTTTAGGAAACAGACCTAGTAGCAAAACCCCAGAGTGCAGGAGTTTAACCTCGTTTGGATCTCCCTTATCCTCAGCCCTTGTGTTTCAGCTCTGAAATCTTTTAAAGTACCATTTATCCTCAACATTTCCTTAAAAATAAAACCCTAAGAGGTGTCTGCCCACATGTCAGAGTGAGGGTTGAGGAGGCCTTACCCTGTCCCAGGTAGATGCTAAGCTAAAATAATCTTGAAAGAGCCAAGATCTAGATCTGTTAAAGTCCCCTTAGAACAGTGCTCGTTTGGCTTGTCTTCCTGGGTATTAAATGGGGGAATCTCTGGGATCTCGTGATGTCTCATCCAGGAAGTCTGGGCTCCCCAAGCCATTACACTCCAGTGAAGAATTTCAGTATTTGGAGGGATTTTGTCGCTGGGAACTGGCTCAGTGGGAGAAAGACCTGGCACAGGCTGTGACTGATGGGTTTATGTTTTCCACCTCCTTTCCCAGAGGACAGAGCTGCCCAGTCCTTACTGAACAAGCTGATCCGCAGTAACCTGGTTGACACCACAAATCAGGTGGAGGTGCTGCAGAGGGACCCCACATCACCCCTCTACTCCGTCAAGTCTTTCGAGGAGCTGCGCCTGTAAGTGCCTGCTGGGATGAGCCAGAACCTTCTCTGCATGGAGCTGTTAAATCCTGGGATCAGATATATTAAACAGGCTGCCTTATAACTGTATTTTTCAGTTCATTGTGGGGAGCCTTATTCTTAAACTCAGGGAGAGCAGTTTTGGTGAGACAGCCAGAGCAGATGTGAGTTTGGAGCCCATCAGGTAGTTGGAACCTCTCCTCATGTCCTGAAAAATTCCCTGGTTGCATAGGAGATACCACTCAAAAGTACATGGATTTGTATTTAAGGTTACTGCCAAGGTGTCATTAATAAATGAGTATCATTTGTATTATTTAAATGCAAGTAGAGTTGGTTTATCTGGGTGCCTGGTTAGGGTTTCCATCTGAAACAACAGCAGTGAACAGCACAAAGGGAAAAGCTTATCTTTTCCAGCAATACTGGATTTATGTACTGGAGAGACCAGTGTTTTCTGACTTCCTTCCCATAGAGACCTTTACCAGTGCAGCTTTCAAGTGATGATAACTATTTAAGGCATGGTTGATGGATGTGTATATTAATGTGCTGAAGAGTGTGTCCTGTTGGGACTGTTGTGCTTGCACTGATCTCAGGTTTGTAGCTCTACAAGCTCCACAGGGAAATGGCAGCTAAGGAGCCTTCTCCCCATGAAATGTCAGGATGTTTTGCTTTGTTTGTGTTAGTGGTTGAGTGTCTACAAAAAGAAGCTGAGGTCCTGCAGTGCCTGTGAGACTAATTCCTGTGTTTCGAAAGGCAAACAGTCCCAGGGAGTTAATGACAGGGACAGCCAGCCTAATTGAGTCTTCACTTTGTTATGACTCAGGGTATCCTTGGCAACTGGTGCAGAGTTGGGCTTTGTCTGTCCTTGCTTGGAGCAGCACAAGGTTACATTTTCAAAGAGCTTTTGTTCCAGCCATCGTTGGAAAGTAATACAGGATTTTTGCAAAAGCATATTGGGCTGAATAGGAAGTTACTGCGGTGGGAAATGTGGGCAGCAGACCTGTAACCTGCTTTCAAAGGAGAGCCCTTCTGAGAGCACTCACAGCATCCAGGGAGCACTTGGGGGTCATCAGCCAAGAGTTTCCAGCACCTTAACCTGCATTTAGGTTGTTCTGGGGTCTCCTTGTCTACGTAAGTGTCTGCTGAGAGTAGAAGGCTCCCTCGAGAGAAAGCAGTAGATGAGAGTTTGCTGGCCAGCAGTGTCACCACGCAGTTCTGGGTGTGAGGGCTGGCCTGCACCCACAGATCACAAGGTGTAGTCACAGCAAACTGAGCTAATTACCAGTGATTTACCTGAGCCAGCATCGCTCAGTTGTATTACAGAATCCACACGACTTCCTGAAGTCCTTGCAATGATCTCATCACCCCTTCATCCTGTTCCTCACCTACCGAGATCACTTTGTCCCGTGTTTGAGTCATCGAGGAGTGATAATTTTGGCATCAAGATTAGGCATGGCTGAGGAAATGGGATTGGCCTGAAGGACAGGATTAATGCTTTCTGCTCTGCGATTCCTGGATTGTCTGAAAAGCTGCTTTGAACAAGCAGTGCTGGCCTTAGACACAGGCTTTGCCCTCAAGCTGGGACAGGCAGGCTGACTTACTAAATCCAGGGGTTTTTCCAAAGCTTCCTGTCCAAATTTCCTGCTGTCACTTCTGCTTCCAGATGCTGACTATAGTTGTTTCACGGGTGGGATTGTGGCAGGGACAGCTCTAGGTCGTTTTCTCAAGGGTTTTTCTCACTTTTTTTTACACAAATGAAAACTAAATGGACTTTAATAGGTCATGATATAAAAATTTCTCCTTTCAGGAAACCACAGCTCCTGCAAGGAGTCTATGCCATGGGCTTCAACAGACCATCTAAGATCCAAGAGAACGCCCTGCCCATGATGCTTGCTGAACCGTACGTACACATTCTTCCTACTCCCTACCAGAACAGAAGGATTTGAAAGGTTCAGTATGCTGCTCCTGAATTTTGGATGGGAGGAGGGTGATGGAGAAACTGTCAGGATATGGAGAAAGGGTTCCCATGCCACGATGTTTCTGTGGTTATTAACTATGTGACAGCAGTCCTGGATCTGTCCTTTTCCTAGGGCTGGTACTGAGCATGCAGTGCTGTGCAGTTTGGGAGTTAATTCCCATTTTCCTCATTACTTTGGGAAGTATAAATAATAGGAAATAGCTCAGAAATCCTGGGTGAGTGGGAGTAGCTGCGGTGCTGGTTTTCCTCTCCACAGCCCTGAGCTGGAATGTGTGAGGTACTGAGACACTGGGGAGGACGTGTGAAATGGGAAATTACTGAGAGATAACCACAGTTCTCCTTCCAAATCTTCATAACTGAGAAACGCTGAAGTAGAGTGTTGGGCGGGAAGGAATTCCTGCCCTGTGGAGCGTAGCTGGTCAAGTTGGCCATGGATCCAGAGCAGGGGTAAATGTGACAGGATTCAAATGCCATGGTGGTGCTTCAACCTCTGAGCTGTGTCTGCTGTGCCCCCAGCCCGCAGAACCTCATCGCACAGTCGCAGTCCGGTACTGGCAAGACAGCTGCCTTCGTCCTGGCCATGCTCAGCAGGGTTGAGCCCGGGAACAAGTATCCACAGGTAAAGTTTGTGGGATGTGGCTGTTTCGGGGTGTTCAGTGGGGATGCAGTGCCATCTAGTGAAGAGCCTGAGCTGCTGGGAGGCCTTCAGATGTAAATTCATGGCTTGATGGGGCCATGGTGTTATTTCTTTGAACTCCTTAAAGGAGGTGAAGGTTTGGGGATTTAGCAAAATTCCTTCAGTGCAAAAGATGGGGATTTTGCTCAAAGGTTGTTCCTGTCAGTCCTTCCTGTGCATCACACATTGCTCTGTGAGGAGTTAAATCTTTCTGGGAGGACTTAAATCAGAGATATAGTGCAGCCTGAAGGGAGTTGGATAAGTGGGTTTCAGATGGAAGAGAAGGTAACTGTGACAACAGAGCAGACAATGCCTGGAGAGGGACTTTTTTAATCTGGTTTCCTCATGGGATGGTAGAGAAACTGTTCAGCCGCTTGCATGTTCATTTTAAAGAAAACTTCCAACAAGAATTTTGAAGAGTGATAGCGTAGCCCTAAATGTTGATCGTCTCACTCGTTACCCTTCTGTTCCTCCAGTGTTTGTGCCTTTCCCCAACATACGAGCTGGCACTTCAAACAGGAAAAGTGATTGAACAGATGGGAAACTTCTACCCGGAGCTGAAACTTGCGTACGCTGTCCGAGGCAACAAACGTGAGTAGGGGGAAACACCACACACGGGAATGAGGGAATGAGACTCCTCACGTGCACCAGAGCAGTGAGGTGGTGAAATAGCTGGGCCAGAGAGGGCCGGAGCATTTTCCTGCCTGCACAGCCACCCTACAGCAGCCCTTCCTTCTGTCTCGGCAGTGGAGAGGGGGCAGAAGATCTCGGAGCAGATCGTAATCGGCACACCCGGCACCGTGCTGGACTGGTGTTCCAAACTGAAATTCATAGATCCCAAGAAGATCAAGGTGTTCGTGCTGGATGAGGCGGATGTGATGATTGCAACCCAGGGCCACCAGGACCAGAGCATCCGCATTCAGAGGTACGGACTGGTGCCACAGGGACAGCGGGGCTGCACTTGGGACCCGTGTCCTCACCCATGAAGCAACAGGATTTAAATGATAAATTAGCTCTAGTCCAGGTGGTTAATAGAGGCACAATGTGAGGGGGTGACAAGCAGTTTCATTTCCTTATAGAAAAAAAATCCTGTCCCTGGAGCAGGGTTTATTCCTTTTTAAGAAGGCAAGTCTGGATGCCTGTGGTCCATGAGGGAGCAATCACGGGTGGGTAAGATTGGTTTTAGTCTTTCCAGCCACTGAAATAACTGGTTCCAGGGTTATGGTTCTCGTTCACCCGTAGCATGAATTCCATCAGGATATCAGGAGATGACAGTGTTGTGTGGAACCCTCCCTATTTCTCTCTCTTTCAGAATGCTCCCCAGGGACTGCCAGATGCTCCTGTTCTCAGCCACTTTCGAGGATTCTGTGTGGAAGTTTGCTCAAAAAGTTGTTCCTGACCCAAACATTATCAAACTGAAGCGTGAGGAGGAGACCCTGGACACCATCAAGCAGTATTATGTTCTGTGCAATAACAGAGATGAGAAGTTCCGGGCTCTCTGTAACATCTACGGCGCCATCACCATCGCCCAGGCCATGATCTTCTGCCACGTGAGTGCTCCCAGGGAATGTCAGTCCTGGTGACCCCCTCAGTGTCTGCTAGTGCCAAAACCAAGCCAGACACGGTTACCAGAAAGAAAATGAGAACAAAATTGCCCTTTTTGGCTTCTCTGGTTCCATCTTTGATTGAAATCCTGAAAGCCACGTTAGCAGTGGCTGGTTTAATTCTCTGGGTTTGTCCATCCAGGAGACAACATTGGGCTTTTTTTATTCCTGAATGGTCATTGTTGTCCCTGAAGTTCTCTGAAGCAAAGATCAGAGTAATGCACATTTTTCCAAAATCCTGAACTACTGAATGAAAAAAAAAAAGTGGGGTTGGAAAATGGGTGAAAATAGGGCAGAATAAGGGATTGGGAAGTCTTTTGCTTCTGTAGCTGATACAGAGCTGTTCCTGATACTCCATTTCCCTCAGGTAATTGAGGATACACCTCTGTGATCTCACTGTGAATCATACTGAGACTTTGTTTTCTTTTTTTGGAGGCCACCATAATAATTTTTAGGGAAAAATCAGTGCTGACAGCACAGAACAGCCAGGCAAAGTGAGCTCAGACAGGATGAAAGTGCTTGGAGTCTGCTGCAGCAGTTTGCTTTTAGGCTGTCTCAAGACATAATTGAAGCTCAAAAAACTGTTTAATTCAAGGCTGTGCAGAGCCTCTGTGGGATTTCACAGCTACCTTGAGATCTGACCCTGCTATTTTCCAAGCTGAGTAATTGTGGTTTTGTGACAATTTTCATGAGGTTTCAGTGTACATGTGTAATGTCAGTCTGCAGCAGAGTGAAATCCAAAGAGCAGAGCACAAAGATAACATGTCCTTTATTAGTCGTGGGCTCCTGAGGCGGCAGAGGTGTATTCTCCTCCTTGTGATACAGTTTGTAACGGGGACAAAAACTGAGCAGCCATGAAGGTTCCAGTGGGCCCCCAGAGAGGTTTGTTGCTGCTTTCTGGCATTAAAACTCCCTCCCAAATGTGGGGCTGGCTGTGTGTTGCAGACTCGGAAGACGGCGGGGTGGCTGGCGGCGGAGCTGTCCAGGGAGGGCCATCAGGTGGCATTGCTCAGCGGGGAGATGATGGTGGAGCAGAGAGCTGCCGTGATCGAGCGTTTCCGAGAGGGCAAGGAGAAGGTGCTGGTGACCACAAACGTCTGTGCCAGAGGTAGGACGGGTGGAACGGGGCCAGGGAGGGCTGGAAGCAGCACTGCCTAACATAACACACACCCCTGGCCAGCTCGCAGGGAGAATTTGCATCCTCAGGTGTTCCAGCTGGGAGAAATTGGTGTCCTTACGCTGTGTGCTTGTGGGCAAACACAGGATTCCTTGTTGGCTTCCTGCTGCTTAAGATGGAAAAGTCCATCCTGTGAGAATCTGGCACCAAGCCTGCCTTGTGTTGCTGACCTTCAGGGTTTGCAGTGAACATGTGCCCAAGTACAGGAAACTGAAAAACAGAGAAATCCAGTTCACTTTCCCAGTAGGAATTTGTGGTGTAATTTGACATCCTAGAACAGTTAAGACAGGATCGTAGTTGGAAAAAAACAAGTGGTCTTTAGAGCTTTGCAGAGGAGGAGTGAATTTCCAAAGTAAAGTGCTTCTAGAAATTCCAAAATATTTAAGTGCTGGTAGAATTTCCAAAATATTTAAGTGCCTTTGTCTGTTTCAGTGGGACTCTCTGCTCTAACAGCTTTTATTTCCAAGTACCCTGTGAGGATATTGTGGCAAAGCTCCATTTCAGAGTCGGAGGAGGCTGTTCCTGCTCTAAAAGGATTTAAGTGAAGTTGTGTAACACGATGCTTTCTTTTTGTCAGGGACAGATGTAGAGCAGGTCTCTGTTGTTATCAATTTTGACCTTCCTGTGGATAAGGATGGAAATCCGGATAACGAGACCTACCTGCACCGGATCGGCCGCACCGGCCGCTTTGGCAAGCGAGGGCTGGCCATTAACATGGTGGACAGCAAGCACAGCATGAACATCCTCAACAGAATCCAGGAACATTTCAGTATGTACCCACAGGCTTTCTCCTTTCTCTGAACTGCTGAACTGCCACAGAATTTGACTCGGTGGATGCTGAGCGGGTCTGAGGGGTGTTTGTTGAGCCTTTAACGGGTGGCAGAGGAGCACAGCAGGTGTGTTTGGTGAAGTGTCACTTGGGATTGTGACCTGCCACCTGTGACAGGAGCAGAATAAATCAGGCTGTGTTTGCTGGCCACCTGGATAGTCCTTGAAGTGGATGTTCCAGGGGTGGGTAACGCTGGAGTACCCAGATGGGCCTTTGATAAAAGGAAACAGTTTTGTTTTTTTAAAACCTGACTGAACATTCCCTGATAAAGCAGAACTCAAGTCCAGCTGGGAAGAGCAGCGTTCCCTTCTCTGCTCAGTGTTACGAAATCTGATTTATTTCTCTTCTTTCCCAGACAAAAAGATAAACAAATTGGATACTGACGACTTGGATGAAATTGAGAAGATAAATAACTGAAATAGCTGCTGGAACTGGTGTGTGCCCTGCTGTGGAAGCTCTCCCACTACAATTGGATCAGCGTTCGGATTGGCACAGCCTCTCGGCTTGTCCCGAAAAGGACTCTTCAAGATATGAGTACACAAAAATTACCTCATTTTCAAAATTGCAGTTGGACTTCAAATTGTGCAACTATGGGGAGGAAGAGGAAATGTTTACAGAAGCTTTTAACATTTCTTAGTTTAGCCTTAAAATGGGATGGTCTTTGGAATTTTGAGAAATACACTTGCCAAAAGAGAGGCAATAGGGAATTATCTAAAATTTTAAACGAAAAAAAAAACACATTGCCTTCAATTGGAATAATGTGCAGCATTAACCTGATCAGTTTAAATTCAACAGCTGAATATATAATGGAGATAAGGAAAGGAAAAAAAAAAAAAAAAGAAAACCCAAAAACCCCAAACAAGGCAGCTGGTTTTTGGCTAAATACTCAACTTGTACAAACTAGGATGGCATTCTCTTTGGCGCTCCCCTGAGCTCTTTAAGACTCATTTCTGGCTTCCTGATGGATTTCCCTGCTTTTCCTTACATAAATTGTCCCGAGGATGTCTCCAGTAGCTCCTACTCGCAAACACAGGTGCTGTGTCGCTTTTGCTGGGCAGTATTTTCTTTTCCTTTGTCCTGGATTTGTTGGGATGGCCGCTCTCCGTGATGTGGGTGGTGGTGACACTACAGAAGTTTATCCCAAGTGTTTAACCTGGCTACGGTGTGGGTGGGTGGGGTGGGAGGGGCAGTATGAAGGGAACTGTACTAATGAACTGTCTGATGAACGTGATTAAATGCACCATGAAGCTCAGCATGGATAATACACAGAGCTCTTGGGCTTCACCCATCAGATACAGGAATAAAAGAACAAAAAAACCCAAGACAGACTGGATTGACCAAAAAATTTACCCTTAGAACACCAAATTTACCTGTTACAGTATGTTTCAGTACCAGAGTTGAGTTAAATTGCTCAGCCAAATTGCAGGTGGGAAGTGCTCCATAGTGCAAAATAGGTCGTTGGTCCCTGCCCCGGGGTGTTCCATGGAGAAGGAAGGATTCACAACTCCTGGAGAAGGAAGGATGACGCCTCCTGTGTGTTGGGACCACTCTGGTGCGCACAGCTGGAAGCTGTGGGCTGTTCCCCCAGCCCAGTCTCCAGGAGAAGGAGGCTCCTGAACCAGAACTTAGGGTGCACAGCTCTTGGTTGGGGGGAAATGGGACATGCGCGAGCAGCCATGGGCCTGCTACTCAGCGTGGGAATCATGTCAAAACAAATGTATAAATTGTAAATTTAAACTGAATTGTTTTCTTTGCAATTTTGGCCATCATATTCTGTTCAAAGACAGGAACATGGATCCTTTTACCAAGTAAAAAAAGGCTCATTTAAAATGTACCTAAAATTTTAGGAAATTGTGCACCCTTTTATCAATTTGTATAAAGGCTTTAGTGAAGAAAAAAAAAACAGCTTAAAATTAAACTTTTTGTATTCTGGGGTGTATCTATTTTTATTCTGTTGGAATCCTATTTAAAGTGGCAGGTGAGTGAGTGCTTGCGTGTGGAGTGGAAGACTTGATTTAATCACCTACTTTCCTAGTACAGCTGAATGACCTGGTGACAGCAGAGTATTGGGTTGAACTGTCATGGAAGCTGCTGCTGGTCCTGTGTGCTGTTTCTAATGTACTTTTAATTGGAATTAAAGAACACATACTGAACGATCCCTGTGCTGACTTCTTGCTTGAATACTTTGTTGGTGTTTGAAAGCCTCAGGTAAGGACGTTTCCAGCCAA
This sequence comes from Mystacornis crossleyi, assembly GCA_013400655.1. Taxonomy (NCBI): domain Eukaryota; kingdom Metazoa; phylum Chordata; class Aves; order Passeriformes; family Timaliidae; genus Mystacornis; species Mystacornis crossleyi. The sequence continues at coordinate 10,880 of VYZQ01050609.1, forward strand.
GAGTCCTGTTAAATTTTATATTTATGACCTTCTCATCCTGTAACAGACTGAATTTTAATGCTTAAATTCTTAAAAGATTCCCACAAAGAAGTTTGCTAAATGATGCCACACAATAAATGAGCTCAGAAAAGTGCTGTTCTTCCCCCCTGTGCTTCTCGTGCTGGACTTGGCAGAGTTGCTGCTAAAATCTCCCCAGAAGAGTTTTGAAGGGAAGGGAAGGAGAACTGAGGGAGAAAAGAGGTGTTTTCCCTGTGCCCTGCCTGCCTAGATCAAGACTTGATATTTTTTGCCCATCTTTGGAGATGCTGTAGCCTGGGTGAAGTGATTAGAACCGAACTCATCCAGCTTTATCTTAGATAGCCAGGAGGAACATCCTCCAGCAGGAGAAGTCCACCGTGAGCCAAGTTATTGAACTGATTGTTCTGTTCTTGCTCAGAGCCCCTGTGCTCTCACACCTGCCTGCTGGGCCCCAGCGTGTCACCGACCCAAAGTGCTTCCTCCTGGGCTGCAATCTCGTAGCCAGCACAGGATGCAGATACAAACTCCAGGAAGGTGGTGTGGAGGGCAGCTGACCATCCAAAGGCCGATCTGGGCAGCCCCTGAGGATTTGCCATCAAATTAAAGGTTTCTTAAGAGCAGGTGTGAAGGATAAACCTCAGCTCATGTAAATCATCTGAACTTCAAGTTTCAGCCTAAAAGGTTTTAACACAGGATGGAAACCCTTTGAAATGGAGGAGTAGCACAGAGCAGACAACAGGCAGGAAAAGGGAATTAACTACCTAACACTAAAGGAAACATGGAAAATGGTCCCTTCTGAAACCAAGTGAAATACTTTGTGGTTCTGTTGCAGGCATCCACGTGTTTCAGTATCTGGGACTGCTGCTGAGTGATTCCCATCACTGACAGCAGCAGGTACCACTGTTGGTTGCATCAGGTACTGGCTTTACAAAGCTGCCGGACCCTCAATACTGATTTAGCATCAGGTACCACACTCATAGCCAGCACCAGCATCAGCTTTCTGCTCCTGTTGTGTTTGTGCTCCTGTGCTGAGTTGGTTTGGCAGTTACACTGAGCTTCAAAATAAATTGGGTTTGCCTCAAAACATTTAAACTCACTCATCTGTGTGACAAGTGGTCCATTTTGTAAGGAGATTAAAAATTACTGCCTTTAAAAATCCATTAGAAACTAGGAGGTATTTCTCTTTTTTCAGGAAGAGCACATTGTGTTTGCTTAAACCTGCCAAGTCACCCAACCAGCCTTTTAATTTAGTTTAGTAAAAGCTGGCTTACTCCTTGAGCCAATTCCCAGTCAAATCCCATTAATACCTTACTTAAAAATTCCCAAAGCAGCACTTGCTTCTCGGACTAACTCACTTCAGTGTAGAGGTGTTAAATGGAATTATCTGTAACATCCCTTAACTATCTATCTGCTCTTACCTATGGCTCACATGAGCTGAATAGGAGAAGGAAAACTATGGAGGAAATCCTGCTGCTCCCCAAGACAGCCAAATAATAATTAGTTGTTCTTAAAAAGATGATTTAGTCACAGTTAAGAGCTGGACTGAGGTTACCTAGAAAGACCTGAGCCCTCACAGGTATTTTACGATCAGTCTTGCAATTTAATACTTCACAATAACCCATTCATGTGTTATTACTGTTATTTCCAGACGGTTTGTGGGTTTGATCTCCTTTTCAGTCTCTTGAGAAGATGTTTAGGATAATGATAAGCTACTGAAGGTGGTCCTGTAGCTAAACCAGTTCTGTTTCTACCTTCCCAAATGGGGCTTCTGCATTCAGAGAAAAGGTACCTTCCCAAAATATAGAGAAGGACAAGGGGAGAGGCCTTGGAAACTT
>VYZQ01050612.1:0-16987 GCA_013400655.1 Mystacornis crossleyi
CTTCCAAGAAGCTGATTAGCCTATGATAAAATAGAATTTAGAGTACATTAGTTAACCTTGTGTGTTATTTTTCCCTTCAGTGCTCTGAGGGTTCTTTTTGTTTGTTTTTGAAAAACACCACTGTAGGGAAAATGCAAGTAGTAAACGCTTTTTGCAACCTTTTGAAAAGGTAAGCTATTTGCTAACCTACTATCCGGCTAGTGTAACTGAAGGAAAGGAGTCCTTCTGTTAAAAAAAAAAAACCATTATTTAAAGACCATGATTATAATTGTATTTTTCCCCATGCACAGAATAATCAGATTATTTTGAAAATACAGTAACCCATTCCAGAACTATTCACAAAGAGTCCACTTCTGTATGACTAAGGATAGCTTTAAGAATTTTCATATAAATATCCTTTGTCTTTCAGCTTCGAAGAACCAATAGAGAATGATGGAATGCAAGAAAAGAACTCAAGTCACATTTATTTCAGTATTAACTGAAACTGAGTGACTACAGAGAGCTAAGAACAGAGAAGTAGTCAGGGACTTTCTCTTTAAAAACACACACAACTGGATGGAAAAACTAAGCTAGATTCCAAATTATGTGGTCCCTCCCTGATCACACATTTACTGAAGACTTGATACAACAGACCAATGTACTAAAAACTCCTATACAGTGTCACCAGGATTGGGTCTGGTTGTGAAGTAAGTAATAACTTGACAAAGGAATTCATACAGGATTGACTGATCTGAATTAGTTTTATGAAAATCATTAATGCTTCAGAACAAATTGCTCCATTACAGTTCCAGTTTCCTATACTTCTCTGCACTTCAGCTACTACACCCCCAGAAAAACACAAACACTCACCGAAAATCTACCTCTGCAAGTGTCTCCAGAAGTTCTGTCCTTACAAGCCAATATGAACTGTGCTTCAGAGTAAGGAGGTCAACAATCAATTGCAAACCTAGTTCACTGTAACTGCTACTGCATAAGCTCATGATGCAATGCTGAGAAGAAAAAACAACTTTCAGTTACATTCCAGAAGAGGTTCTCCAAATAGCAGAATGAAAGTGATCAAAAAAAACCCATCTGTTTCATTTAGAATACTAAAAAAAGCTATTACATAAGAGCTAGGAGAAAGTACCAGAGCTAGGTACTTTGCAAGGCCAGAACACCATCTCCACGTGAACCACTAAAACCTGATGCTGCAATTCAACTCTGGAGAGGAATGCAGGCCTCAGAGGTCAGAGGGCAATCCTCCAAAGGAGGGCTCACAGGGCTTAAACACCCCAAACACTATATTCTCATCTTTTCAAAAACAGTCTCCTGATTTCCACAGGGTATTTTTTAAACACCTGGTTCTCATTTCCAAAGTTTTTGAAAAAGTCATACATCCGTATTTCAATGTTCAGCTATAGGCACAATCTGGGATCTCTGGAAAAAGTTACAGAACTCCACACTTCCATGTCTTATTTAACTACACGAAATGTACTTTCTTGTTTGAGGATTAACATCCCAAAAGGCTTAGAACATTTCTGCCAAAATGTATAAAATTAGGCTATATTAGGTACCGAAAAAAAGAAAGAGCTAAAGCAGACTAGTATTAAGTTGTCTAAACAGAACAGTTCTGGTGAAGCTTTCTAAAAAGCCATTATCGCAAATGTAATCACATATGAAATCACTATACAAAAACATGAAGATTGCTGAACAGAAGGTTAAAAACACAGCCTCATTTACCTATCTGGACTTCCTTCCTGCAGCTGTATCACAAGCTCCTCCTCTTTGCATATAAAATCATAATTTTCATTAAAAAACTATCTACATTTTACTACAATTTATGCTTTGCTTCACTGGTCTTTAAGCTGCAATAGTCAGCCACTGTGTGCCTCTCCTTGATAAAAGAATTACTCTCAACCTCCAATTTGTCTGTGTTCTATTTTGTTGGGAAAATCCTAAAAGAAAGTTCACCCCTTCACCCCTCTTTTTCAGCAAACACCTTCCACAGATTTTATTAGGGAAATAAAATTCACATACTCTTAATTCCACTCACCAGTTCAGCTGTCATCTCTATTTTAACAATTGCCTGTGGGATCTTTCACCCAATTTGAACTGCTTGCTTTCCTGAGACTTTCCTCACTTTTAAAAATTATTATTTCAGAAAATAATCACTATTTTATTTGTCATTTCTCACATTTAGTTTTTGTTCTCCAAATACAGGCTACAACCAGGCATTATATGTTCACACTCCCCCGTTTAGCCTACATATCCTTTCTATCTAATGCACTCATCCTACTGTTGGTTAATGTAATGTTACAGCTCATACCAGTACATTTCTCGCGAGAAATATCCCAATTAGGCTATAATGCTACATGATCTAACCACATAATTATTTTCTACCTGTATGTTCCTCCATTTCTGTGCCAATAAAGTTCTTGGGGAAGAAATCATTTTTTGCTCCGTGTTTATACATCTGCGCGTAGCAGGATCCCAGTAATGAATCACAACCCTGTGATCTGTGGTGGCGCCAATAAATTCCCACTGCTTACCCTCACAGCTGTACAAGCCAGTTTGCAAGTAACAGAGGACTCATCTTTCAACGTCTTCTGTAACAGAGGTATGCAGTCTATCAAGGAAAAGAGATTTCCTAAAAAAAAAAAAAAAAATTTGAACAAGAAACATTGCAATGCTACATTAAAAGACAAAAAGACACCCTTAAAATAAATTGTTACCTGTTGAGCTTCTGACATTTATTAGCCATTTTTCCACATCAAAGCGGGATTTAATTAGAATGGAGTTGACAATTGTTCCACAGAGAATGGCAGTGGCTCCTCTAATCTGGGGATCTCCATGGTCAATATAGTTCAGAATGTCCGATACGTATTGCTCCTCTAAGAAAACAAGTTACAACTACTTTATTTTAAAAATACTAGTATTAGACTTCACTGATTCCTAAAAATGTTTCAGTGGAGGTCTCAATTATTGGACAATCAATATCAGCACATCCAAAGCATGCCCACCATAGTTCTCCCTTTCTGAGATCCCTTTCTGTGCATGCAATCTACATACAGACGAATCACACCATTCAAACCAACAACCACATATATAAAAACACTAGTGATTAATTTCAACTGTAAACAAAATGCTCTGGGGAGATCTAAGAAATTGTTTTGGTAAATGCATCAAACCAGCTGCACACTCCAGGCCCCTGTGATTCGTTTGTAAAAACGAACCTACTGTCTTAGAAACCATCTCTAAGATGGATTGAACTAACTTAGAAGAAAACATTTGCAAAATAAACAAACCCCTTCTACACACTGATTGTTTTAAAACAGCTTCAACTCATCAGAAGTTCTACAAGCTCATCCACTGAAACTTAAATCTTACTACAAAAAATCTACCTCACCACACGCACAGCACGTTTGTTCCAATTTGTGCAATATTTGTACTCAAATACAAACTGCGTTTGGAATTTTCAGCGTAGATGCTGCCTGACTTATTTGAAAACCCAAATACACTATTAAAATGGAATATGTGAACTGCAATATACCATACTCTTCTCCCATTGCCTCCAGGGGTGTTTTATACAGTTTGCTGAAGAAAGACTCGGGGTGAAGTGCAACGGCTGCTCCAACGCAACTTACTGCCAAGGCTTTTACGCTGACTCTCACATCTCTATCGGGAACTAAAGCTGCTGGGAAGAAATAAAAATTAATAAAAGGAAGGTATTTAAAAGTTTCCTGAATTGTTTTAAATTTATTTAGTAACACTATATAAAATAAAATAGCTTAACCTGGACAAAAATATGAAGGCAGAGCAAGCAGTTCCAGTTTGCTTTTTTGCCTTCCTCAAATAAACTGTATTTGAAATATACTTGAAATATTCAAATACAGCCTTAACATACTTCCAGCTCACTTCCTTCCAAAACCAATACATTATATGGGTACGTGAGCAAGTAAGAGTTTAGAAAAGGGAAAATGAACAAACATCTTAAATCAGTCATTTACCATGACAGGCATGTGGTTAAGTCCCCATCCCTGGAAGTATTTAAAAAATGTGGATGTGGTGCTTAGGGACTGCCACAGAAAAACCTCCAGTATTTCCAATCAAGACAAAGCAAACTGATCACATTTCCAACTCTGTCCATTGAAAGACACAGAGAAGCAATGAACCTCAAACACAAACGTACCTCCTTTGTCCCCCGTGAGCAGGAAGGAAGCCGACAGCAGCCTGACGCAGTGCACCAAAGGAGCACAGTCTCTGTCAGTATAGTGCCCTATGTCCCCCTTTACCCTGGAGGGCTATTGAAGGCAAATCACAATGTTTATACAGAGAAAAATTAATCTTCAATTGAAATAAAATATTAACAAGATTTAGAAATACTGCACATGCTCAAATGTATAAAGTTGAATACAAACGAATACATAATATTCTTATATAGTTTAGTATATATTCCAAAAAAAGGCCTCAAAATGTAATGCTCTGGGGAAATTTATATCCAGTATCAGAACTGGTTCAATTTTATTAGAGAAACATTATATTGTACATTTTTCTAAACTACCTAGACTTGCTGTTTGCATCTGAAGAGCATGCTAAACCACCTGCTGCCATCAAACTTTGGAAACTTTGCCTGAAAAGCATATTACTTCCTAGTTGTTTCCAAAGAAGACTGACAGTTTTCTGTAGTTACACATTTAGAATTCCCCAACAGTGTAAGCTCAACTACTTCTGCCTGCCACAAACAAAATTTTTGTCCCAGCTCAGAAAAAAGCCCAAAGGTAAAGCCGAAAAAATATAAGAGGAAATCAGTAACTTGTAGTTAGAATAGCACAAGGCTCAGAGACTAATGTCTGAGGAGATCATGAAGTTACCTACGCAGGCAGCAACCAGCACAAAGATACTTCAAGTAATAAAGTATCAGTGTAGCCTACTAATGCACAGACAAAAAGGGTTTGTGTTCTCAGCACTGTGTTCTGGTATGGCTTTACTGGGGATTGCATTTAAGATACCAGCACTTTTGTATTCATCTTACGTTAGATGAAATTCAGGCTATAACTCAGATGCCCTATGCAGCCTTAGTTAGTTTGATCCATAACAAGGCACATCACATATACATGCTTTCCACATTTACCAGTAATTTACTTCATCATAACTGTAATTTTTAATTTTTTTTTTAAACTTCATTGTTTTAAACTTTAAAACTGACCACTGTGACTACTTCTCACCTTGTTCTCGTGATCACCAGCATCTACTGCATCTTCCTTTGATGTAAATCGATCCACGCTGCTATCAGAGGGCTGCCTACTATGGCTCATGGTTTTCAGCAGGTGAGGCTGCTGTAGAGCTTTAGAAAAAGGCAATTCATGAAATACCATCTCAGATGCAAACTAAAAGCACTTTAATTAAACTTAATTATACAAACATAAAAATAAATTAGCAGTGATCAAAACAAGTGATTGATTACACGTGTTGAAATATATTCTTTATTTTACATATCAATCTAGTTATTTGTTTTTCATATCCATACGTGAGTCTTCACTCCCTTGGAAGTGCAGATGCACCTGAACACCTGTCTTAATGGTGTCACCAGTCTGGCCCATCCCTGTATTTATCAACATACCAAGAGAAGAATTTCTGAAGGACTCTGATGAATCATCCTGGAGAATATTTGCAGCTTCATCTTCCTCATCCTGTAGCTGCCCAATTTGCATTCCAGAATACTGTCCTTCAGCACCCTCCAAAACCTACAGAGTGCGAGGACAGGACTTAAAATAACTTATCTTTACGCAGAGTATTAAATCTGAAACATGCAGTGTTAGTAATCTAGAAATAATCTGAAAGCAAATATGAGCCTGATAAATATTAGTGTCCAGCTGCATGCAAGCCCCAAAGCACTTCCCCTCCTCCTGCAGCACTGCAGTTCCAGCCGAGTCTCCCAGCTGAGCCATGAACTTGGCTAATAACAGGAACAAAGTAAAACATTCAGTGCATTGCTCCCCTGCAGCTCCCCTTGCTCCCTCTTCACAAATGCCTCTCTCTCGGCAGTTACCAATCACAACCAACTCTTTTACTGCCACAAAGTGAACTTGGCTCTTGCTGTCAAACTCCCCCATAACCTCACTTGTCCTCCTAGACATGTGAAGTCAAACAGAGAGCACATTGTGTAGGACAAGAAAGGACAAGTAAGTTTAAAAGTATTTTAATTTCTTCATTCAAAACCAGAGACTACTAAACGAGACTCATCTGGAAGCGAGTTTGACCCTTGGAACCAAGGCAATATATAGGCAGTAGATACACAGAAAAATAACCATAAAAATTAATCATAACGATCAACAACAGTAAAGTAAAAAAAACAATTTCACTAATTTTATCAGAAAACAGGACACTTCTTCAGTTACTTCCTGTCTTCATAAGCATCTGGAAATTGTTCATTAAAAAGTTTGTGTGCCAGTAACTTGGACAACTATTTAGTTCATCAATTAAGGAAAGATAATTTTACATGTAATTACTGCTTGTAAACCATATGCAAACTGACGTATGGAACAGTCTGACAAGAATTTGCATAAACACATCAATAAACACACCTTGTCAATAAATGCCTGCTCACTGTGGCCTCTGCACTACCTTCATTTAATTCAGACAGCAATTATCATCACTCCTTTGGTTCTTGAATCCTCACACTTGCAGAAGTATTTGCTTACCATAATTATAAATTTTATATTTTTTGTAGTGCTAAGAGACGATTACTCTTCCAAAGTTACTATCAGAAAACTTGAGTCAAAAGTTTGATAATGTTTGAAAAAGTCCTAAAAAGTTCTAAATTTTTCCCCTCTTGCATTTTCTAATCTGGCTCCAAGTAATTGTATTTTTACTGTTTTTACTATAACCTCACAATACACTTGCCCAAGAGAGACAAATGTCTTAAAATAGCTATATTGTATGTACATTTCAGGTGTTTATTAGATATGTAACTGCTACATTAGTAAATCATGCAGTATTTGCCCGTTATAGGAGAAATCCTTAAGCTGGAATAAAAAGGAAAAAAAAAAAAAAAAAAAGAGTTGTAGTGCCAAGTGTAAAAAGCACAAGCAGAAGGCACTGTGAAGCATTATGTTCCAAAAATACTCCTTTATCATTCCAAATAAACTGTTCACCCTTTAACACTTCCATTAACCCTCCTGCACCAAAACAATTATTAATACATCTATATCAAATTAAGGATACATTACTAAGAGAATATATTTATATCAAGACTTTGATGTTGCCATTCTTCCAGTGAGCAAAATTTGTAATGCCTTCCCATGACCTACCCAGAGAACAAACTGATTACAGATTTCTAGTTTTTCATTACTGCTGAAGTGAAAGTGTTAAAAGGAGGTCAAGCTCCCCAACAGAGGTGTGAGCTGCTGACCTTTCCTCTGTTACTAGCTGAGGACTGAAAAGTAGAAGACGAGTAAGGAGACGAATCCAAGTCTGGGCCCTCCATGGAAGAGCTCTGAGATATGTCGGGCCCCTCGGTAGAAGGAGATCCCCCCTCTGCCCGCTGCACACTTACAATTTCAGAGCTGTCTGAAGGGGTTACAGCAGAGTCTGGACCTTCTGTAGTAGTCTGAGAGCTATCACTAACTGGTGAGGAAGCCTGTGTGCCATCATTCAAATCCATAGTGGCATCTGACTGGACAGCACTGATCTGGCTGGAGCTTCGACTAAGCACTTCATCATCTTCCCCTTCAGTGGCTGTACTTGTCAAATCACAGCTGGCCAGGTCTACAGAGTCTGACTGCAGCGTATGCTGGGAACGGGGCTGCTCCGTGATGATGTCGTGTCCCGTGGGATCGGCAGCTGAGCTCCCCACTGACCCAGCTGTCGACACACCTGATGAAGAAGCCAGTTCAGCGGTTATCTCGCCCTTCACAGAGGCTGTAAAACACAGGCATTTATGAGTCAATCCAGTTTGAATTTGTGTTTCACTCTCAACATGGACCCACAGACAAAGCCACGTATTAAACTATGCTAAGGAAAGTGTGTAACAGTTAAACTATAGGTAGGAAAACAGGCATCGTCTAAGATGTCACCCCATCTCTGCCAGTAACTCCCATTAAAATACAGAATGCAGTCAACTTCATTAAGTTTTACGCTCAGCAGTATTTATGGTTTCAGTTTTGTTACCGTGTCTTTTGAATGCCCATACACTTCCTCACCACTGTAACACACCACTTACACATTTACGTAGAGCAATAACAGAATATATTTGCTGACTGCACTGCTAAAGAGAAAGGCAGGTACCTGCAAGCGATGCAGTGCTGACATCAGATCGGGTTTCAGAATCATCATCCAAGCCTTCTTCTTCGCCAAGAAGTACTTTACCTGAAAAGTTATAGGAAAACCTCTAGTTTTCAAAAATTATAGCTTCACAGCTTGAAGTGTTGAACAGTTGAAGCCAGTTAGATGTGAAATCTATTTTTAAAAAAGTTTATCCAAATAATTTTTCATAGCTATGACAGGCAACAGACAAAAAAAATAAGGGAATGAATAAAATGTACATCCAGTCCCTCACTAATTCATCAGAATACAAACAGGCAGCAGTGACAAGGAAACAGAGTTAAGTAACTTTATTTACCAGTGTAACCATTCAGGAAACTACCTACAACCTTATTACTTCTGGTTTATTTTTGTGGACTACGTTTATGATGCCACTAATTTCATCAAGTATGAGCTATTCCTAAGGACTGGATACCTGGCATCTGCATGTCTGCCCTCAGCTCTGACAGGCATTAATGCACCACAAGTAATAGAATAAATAACCTCTTCCTCCTTAAGGCTACAAAAATTATCAAAGGCTGCTTTGATATCTAAGAACTCCAAAGATAACAGAATGGAAAATGCCGTGGGGGAAGAGCAGTGCAGACTAGAAGCACAAGGCAACAAAAGTGGGACAGGGTGATGAACCACGGACAACAACCATTGAGAGCTAAGGATTACTAAAGCAAAAAAATCTCCAGAGAGGCTTTTGCCGTAAGAAACTTGAGAACCACTTCTAACATAACCCAACCACCACAGAGTTCTCTTACTCACAGAGCATTATCTATTTAAATTACAGGCAGTAGAAAGAGAAAGATACCTGCAGATGCACACTGCCTGGAAGCCAGTCAAGGACACAACTGTACTGAAAAATCTGTCCATGGGACAGCACACAGAGTGCAGAGGGAGCTACTGAGCCCCTCCTTCTAGATGTGGCAAGGCCCTTGCTGAGACAGAGGGATTCACAGTAACTGCTGTGAGAGGACCATTTTGCTTAGACTACTAAACTGCACTGGTAGTCCAGGATTCATAATGCAAGATACTAATGTTTGGGTAACTCTGGGTGAATTCCTTTGTACCTTATTCAAGTTATCTGGGGGTAAAAAAGCATTAATACACTTCTGTATTAATTTCTTTTTCTCAGTTGCTTTCATACATAGTAGTACCACCGTAGAATTATCTTCCTCTGAAAAGGAAGGTAATTCCTCTGAAAATAATTCCTCTGAAAAACATTTTTTATGATAGTCAAACTTGTAAATAAGGCAGAAAAGCAACCACGGCATTTCCATATACCTTCTATGTAAAATAACAGTAATTGAGAACTACACACTCCTATGAATGAATGAGTAAAATCCTTCTAGGAGTTCCCAACAAAAAAACACGAAATATAATATATTCTTCTCTATTTCTCACATTTACATCTATTTCACTGAAACAAACCGGGATGTTCTCCTGCTTTCCACAGCTGACCACCTCTAAAAGTAAGTGAAAGAATAAGAACACTGAAAAACAGTCATTAGGCACATCAGGCTTTGTATGCTTAAATGAGTACATAGCACACGCAGCAGGATACCTTCCCACTATCTGGTAAGAAAAAACCCCAAGTTAAGTGGCTTTCAAAACACAGGCTTTGATTTCAAAAGGAGTTTTCAGCCTTTTTTGCAAACAATCTTCTGAAGCTGAAACATAAACAAACCAGTGCAGGCCAGCTGCTCAGAACTGAAGTTGGTCTGATGCAGTAAGATTGCAAAGATGTGGAACACAGAGATTTCTGTAGATCAGCCTCACTTTACAGCCCCTACACACCAAGAAGCTTTACAGCTTGAGAAGTCCCATCCATTGCCCACTACTCTATATGACAGCAGACTGCAAACTGACTTCAAGGAGGAACAGAGAATAGGCTTGGCTCTTCCCTCCTTTCTACACTGGAGAGTAGCAGGAAATGAACAATTCATGATTTGAAAATAAATCTGTACGAAGCATAAAATTGTGAAGAGATTTCTTCAAGTTTGTTTATGCCATTGTTTTAGACCACAAAATGTTTGTACCATGATCTTGAAAAAGGATAAAAGCTTATGACTCATACATGTTTTCTCACCAGGTGAAGGAAAGATAAGTGTTTTAACAAGCACTTTAATGGAATTTACACTATTATTAATATTTCAAAGTTACACTGAAGACTACCAACAAGACAAAGGACCAAAATGATAATTTAACATATTTTTATTTACATGATATACATTGTTATTCTGATTTGTTGCATTCTGTGTCACTTTTGGAAGCTGCAGCAACATCTACTTTCAGACACCCATTCTTTCAAACTGTCCTTTCTAAACTAGTAACCATCACTACATCCATAGCACTATCTCATTCAGCTTTAACCACTACTTTACATTTTGGTATACTCTTAAAGCATACAGATAAGGTTATTTAAGCTTTATGAGATTCCTTGTACATAAAGATTGAAGGACATATTGGGAAAAAGTATAAGCTATAATGGCCCTTCATGTTCATATAATCTCATTCAGTTTTAAACTACTTTTCCTTGAAGTTTTTCTTTTCAGCATTGAACATCTCTTGCTTACTAATGCTTGCAGTGACTGCACTACTCACACAATTTCACTGCAGTAGAAACATTTTGCTTACCTAATGCAGGTGATGAAAAGTGTTACACAGTTGTACCTAGATTGATTCTGTCATAGTGATATGACCGGTTTTAATCAAAGTGTAAGCGTATAATTAAATATTAAGTACTTTCATGCACAAACTGGGAAAAGAATACTTCAGAGCAAACTATACTCTTTAAAATCCTGCTAAATGAATTACCTATTGAAGAAAGAAATGAAAATATACACAAGCAAGACAAAAAACATGTATAGAATTAATCAAAAACAGAAAAAGAAATAAAAAAGCATCATATTGAAGCATGCAAACATACACGTGCATTAGTGAATTATAGAGAAAAAAACAGGCCTAACAAAACAAGGAAAGTTAACTGTTTTGCAAGTTACATTATTGGTCAAGTATTATCATGAAAAAGAAGAATGCCCTGTTCAGAGAGATTATTTTTCCATGTGCTCTTTAGAAGTTTAAGCTGCATCAATAATTATCAACATAACTCTGCCAGTTTGTAGTGAACTATAGCAAAAATAAAATTATATTGTTTTAAATGATTTTAGAATATCTTGATTGCAATATCAGAAATTGCATCAGAATTCTTTCATTATTTATAACCATTAAGCTCGGCTGATAACACAGGCAGTTGTAAATGAAGACCCAAGTTCAGCAAGACAATGAAGTAGGGAGGGGAAAAAAAAAACCAACCCCCAAAAAATCAGGAAGTAATGCAATTAAAGATTTGTTTTCAAAAATAATCACCTTTATGCTTTCTTGCAAGAACAGGGCTGCATGAAGACCCCCCTCCAGCTGCAAATCACAGAAAGTAACACATCAGGGCAAAGACACAGCTAATGAAATCATGAAGGAATTCTAATAGCCACGAATGGGAAACCAAAAAAAAAAAATTCCAAACAAAAACCAAAGCCAGGAAGAAATAGCAAACTTGTTGCTTTTGAAGTCCAGGGTTTTTTGAGCATTCACCACCAAATTACTTTTAATATTCTATGCCACTTGTGCAAAGTTTGCTTCCAATAACATGTTCTAAATTTCCCTACTATGATTGCTTCCAACTAATAATTTACCTTCCAAAAGCAGCAATATTGAGTGATCCATTAGTTCACTACAGAATCCTTACAGAAATGCAATCAGAGACTGATTCTTTTGAAGCAGGTAAGTAGCAATTAAGAGAATTTTAAGAACACGCACTCCACAGACAAGAAAGCTGATAGCAGATTTTAACAGTTAAGGATAAGTTTAAGTCATGCTTTAATTTCATGCTGGTATTGGTATTCAGCAAGGAGCTCTCAGTTAATATAAATTCTGATTAGATCAGCTTTTATGAATCACAGTTGTCAGATGATTGGTAAGAACAACATTAATGTTGTGGGTGAAAAAAGTCACCATATTTAACTTGCTTTGTGTAACAAAAAAAAAATCATCAACACAAACTGTAAAAAAAAAAAACGCCTGAAGTTTGTCATTAATCAATGAATGTATATTCACTTAAAGGAAGGAGGGAAAGAACTTCTACTGTACCTGGGGAAAAAAGAATGCTATGCATAGCTTCACACATTTCATTTTAACCTTCACGCTTTTGGCTAACACTGGAACTAGAGTTGATGATATATGTTCACTTCCCTTTACTCAAACTACCAAAACCAGAGCTTACCTATAAGTTCCACGATGCTCCCACTGCGGCTCCTGCTGGCAGGTTCATCTTTGGATACACTGACCTGAGCAATGCCCCCGCAGGCGGTCAAGGCATGGAGCAGTTCAGGGGGGGGTGTTCTAAAGAGCTGCTGGAGCAATTCTAAAGCTCCAGTCACAACATTATGGTCCTGATGCTGGGTGTAGTGCAGAGTCAGTTCATAAACCTGAAAGCCAGCAGAGTACTGCAATAAGTCTCTGAGGACAGAACATATTACGTGTCTTGTCCTATACAACATCAAATTTCAGCAATGAATTAAAAATAACTGATGCTTGATATATCTGATCTTCACCACAATCTTCCAAGGGGAAAATGTCAATCAATTGTAGCCACTTAACTGCCTTTTTGGTAGAAGCCTGCTGTTTCTTTTTATCATTATAGAAGAAAGGATCATATCAAAGGCACCATAAGAAGTTTTGGGCTCCTTTGGGCACACCTAACAAGTACTGCTGATTCATTTTTCTGAGATTTCTGGTAATTACTTATCAATAATTCCAGTCACTGGACCAACTATCATTTATCAAGATAAATAAGAATTTAAGAATTCAGAATGTTCAGTATCAGACATATGCTTGATCAAGATTTACTTATTTTCCTCCCACCTACCACTCTTCAGGTAAGGGTTGTTATTTATATTTTACCTGTATAAGTTGTTCTGGTGAAGGTGAAATCTCCGTTTCTTTCCTTGTTACACCAAAACTGCCTTTCAGGCTGGTATCTTTTACTTGCTGTTGCAATAAAGGTATGAGATACCTTAGCGTAAGTAAAACACCCAGAATTAAAAGAGTAGGACGATCATCTTCTACAGGAACCAACAAGCCTGAGGGGAGAAATGAAGTGGCCAAATAACTTACTGACAGTGGTTACCTTCAACACAAATGTTATTTCACACAGTCCATATAATAGCCTCTTTAAATTAAAAAAAAAAAACAACAAAACAGAACAACCAAAACCTAGCAGCAACTTAAGAAAGCTCTCCAAATGTAGAAACATTTGAAAACATGTATTTTATATTCCTGACAATCAATTAAGCAACGTGGGAGAATGATCAGAAGACCCTGTCTCACCTTCCCTGTTTCCTACCTCTTTTTACACCACAACAACATTTCTGGTTTTTTGTAACAGCTGATGGTTTCACCAAGTGATCTGGACTCTCCTGCTCTTCTCACCTGCCTCCTCTCTGCACTTGACAGCTTACCCCCAAATGTAATTCCCTTGCTCAGAGAAGCA
The DNA here is from genome assembly GCA_013400655.1 of Mystacornis crossleyi. NCBI lineage: Eukaryota > Metazoa > Chordata > Aves > Passeriformes > Timaliidae > Mystacornis > Mystacornis crossleyi. Next base: position 13,838 of record VYZQ01050612.1, read on the forward strand.
CTACTATCCTAACGGAAGATATCTGCACTTTGCCCTGTTTTGGGAACCTTGTTCCATACACCTACCTGCTCATCACAATCAACCCCAAAGCATATTACAAACAAATATAAGTTACGGAAGAAAACACAACCTTAGATCCAGAGAGGGGGGGGAAAAAAAAAAAAAATCAAGACTCGATTCCTGGAGTTCCTGTTAATGTTTCTGTTTGAATTCTGCATCACTGTCAAGGACATTATCACACATCACTTTAGAGGGAGGAAAGTCACAATGTGGCATTTGAATTTTTCACGCTTCTTGAAAGCAGCAGTGCTAACATGCTAACACCTTATGTATCTGTTGGTCTTCCTTATCTCTCCTTTTGCAGTACAGTCTACATAGCAAAGAACCTCTTGTCAACAACAAAACTGAGGCAAGTTTCCACTGAAATCCAGAGAAGCTTCTCATCATGACTTGCAAAACAACCCAAGGACCATGCAAACTTCACAGCTGAAGAAATACAGCAGCAATAGCTGATACAAAGTCTTGTGCTTTTAAATAAAAAGAACCCTTCATTTCTGCTCTAAGTTATAACAGAATCTATGTGGTGGTCCTTCTAAGAAAGGTTACAGGGTATGTGCTCATGGCCCAGAGCACAGCAGGGTACCCTCCACCTCAGACCTGCTGCCCTAGCAACCAAGCTGATGGACCATGGAAGTCTTTAGACTCCTGATGCTGTCCACATTCTCCCAGAATCCTTGAACCTCCTCATTTTCCAACAAGCTACTTGCTTCCTAAGCCTTAGCTACTTCTTTTCAATATTACTTACTAGCATTACAGCAGAGAGAGAGATAGAGAGACAAATAGCTTCAGAAGCATCTTTCTTTAACTTAACACCAAGCAGAGAAAGTGTCAGCAGTATAACTGGTAGTCTAAGTATCCTTCCTTTACCTGAAAACCTTCCACACATGCAAAGTGATACATATCCTTACATGGAAAAAAATGTAATGTTACTTACACATAAAGAAAATCAGGTTTTTTGCCCCAAATCTTACCTAAAAGTACATTCAATAACCAGGCATAAAAATATTGTGTTCTTCGTGAATGTTGACAGATGCTTACTGCTGATCCTGCTGCCGTTCGACGGATAGTGGGGGAACTGGATTTAAGATTAGCTATGAAAGCCTTCAACAAAACCTAAAAACAAAGATACCTTACTTAACTTTTTATCAGAAGTGAACTAAGAAGCCAGCAAGTGTATTTTCCATTTATTCAAAGCACTGCTTCATGCACATCAAGCAAGAGCAACTTCTGCCCTAATTCAGACACGCAGCTGTAACACTGCTTTCTCTACCATCTGACTGATAACGCTGATGAGCTCACCAGGCTTTGGGAAATAACAGGGAGCACTATGAGGGTAAAGAAAGGTACCTTAATCTCATTGTCGTTTGCAAAATTGCCAAAGGCTGCCATGATTTTGGGTATTGCTGCAGCCAGCGTCTCTTGTACTGATTCTTCGGGTCTCTTACTTATCCGTGTTAGACAGGGCAAAAGGTTCACCAAGTATGGCCTAAGTATGGCACAGGAGAAAAACTAATTTGAGATCAGAGCAACTGTACCCTTCTAAGTATTTTTAATTCATACTCAAGTTCTATGGTATTACTAAATCAATAAAAATGTACCTGTTAGCTACATAGAACGCAGGAAAAAAAGGAAAATCTTCTGAACACAAGAGAAGAATACACTTAAAAAATACAAGTCATTATCTTCACAAGTTTTTTTCCCTTTACAGTAATGTATAGCATAGAACTAGAACTTCATTAAAAAAAACACACTGATCAAATAAAGCTACTTCAGAGAGAATAAGGTGATAGCAATTCCTCCGACCTCCTAATTACATATTTAAAACTTCCGAACAGTAACGTTTTGTTAACATCTGTATTTCTTTACAGGTTCTTTGGAAAGTTCATCATTAGAATGTGTTTACCTGCACTTTTGAGGCCGAACTAGATGGGCAAGCTCAGCAAACCTCCAGAGTGCAGCACGTAGACTTCTTGAAGCACCATTCTAGACAGAGTATATAACTATCACATTTCATCATGCAAAACCATTTCCTACAAAAAACTGCCTATAATATACAATATACAATATGCATATAATAGTGTACATTTTACTTAAACAGATAAAAATATAAGGTGTCTGGAAATCATAAATTTCCAAAAGGAAATCAAAAGCCAAAAGGAAGTCAAGTCAGTTCCATGACTACCTTCATTTTTCTAGCTGGTATTAGGAATTTTCTGAGTAATTCAAAATGAATAATAAGGAACACCACAAAAGAAAAGGAAGTGTCTGAGATCTCTGCTCTCAGATTTCAGAGATTGTCTGCTGAAATCTGCTTTAAATACCACAGAGAAAGGCATCAGCCAACAAAGAAACACTGATGATATGAGAATCTAAAAATCACCGGATCACTTGCAGAGATATAAATACAGCATAAAATTGACAGCAGTGAAGATACGCAGAAAAACAACATTCAGCTTCTGAGTGCACCAAAGGAAAAGTCAACGTATCGATCTGTAGCACTGAAGTTTAGTAGCTGCTTGCCTGGATTGACAACTTCAGTTGAGCACCTGCCTTGAACCAGAATGCCCTTGTCTTAGTGTCCAGGGGTACAGTGTAATTCCTTAGTATTGTTGGAAATACAGAAAACTACACAAGTCAATAGATGCCTAACAGGGTGTCCACCTAATATAGTTCAAACTCAACCAAAATGCTTCTCAAATTGAGTCCTCTGAAGACAAAGCTGAGATGTTTAAAAACTGTCATTTCTTTATTACTTTCTTTAGCTGGCATATCAAAGGCTTGCAGCCTTGTTAGCATGACAAGTAAAAAATACTCGCATCTGAAGTACAAAACATGCACTTCTCAGTTTCACAGCCTAACAACAGATTCTGGCATGGCTTCTGAAGTGATCCTGATGCACAAAGTTCAGTCTGCTGGGTGCCCCTGCTGTACATGCTACCTCTCTCTCACCTGTCATGAATCTGAGAGCACCTTTCAAAAAGCGCATGCCAACTGAACAACAAAATATTTCCTCCTACACCTGGTCATAATGTGCAGAAACTTCAGAGCCATTTATATGTTGGCTGTTTTCTGTTAATTAGGTAGATGTCC
>VYZQ01050612.1:22614-37956 GCA_013400655.1 Mystacornis crossleyi
CAAAACTTAATTCATTCAGATATCCATGTTTAGTTTGCTTGCCTCTACACATCCCTTCATGCGAAAGAAAATTATTATTCACGTATTTCAAAAGCACTTAAACTTCGCATCAACTAGATTATTTATGCAGGTACATAACAGTGTCTTCAAGTTCAAGTATTTCAGAAAAAAAACAAACACAAAAAAAGGCAAATGAAGACAAGCCTCTTCTGGAAGCAGCAGATTCCACAAATTACTCAAAAGGCTCATTTTAAGATATTTTGAATCAAGATTTAGACCTCGCGTGACCTCCTATGAATGCCCATCTGCTGTTCTCCAACAAGGTCTTCATTCTGGATCACAGGAGGGGAATAAACAATCTCCAGAACACCATATTTATTCTAATTACTGCCTGAAATCTCCTCCTCCAAGTCTCAGCAAATCACACTACCTTTCAATCAGTTTTTAAATAATATTTTTACCTTTCCTCATGCTAAGTGTCTTTATGTTTACAGAGCAATAATAGCAGTATTCCTCCCACACAACAGGATGATTTCAGAAAAGCCCACATTCCTGTTTTGGTTAACTTGAAGAGAACAAAGTTAATGAACAATTGAAGACAAGAATAGATCAGAACAAAGAACTATGTAAGACAAGTCACAGTTAAATATGTTGATCTGGGCATAAAAAGCTCTCCCAAGAGAGAAAGAGCACATTCAGAATTTAGTAAAGAAGCTTACTTAGCCTCTTACATTATGAAATACTATCAACAGTAAGAAAGGCGACTAAAAGAACATCAGTGTGAATTCAGACAGGACACTGCATCAAGAAGAGACAAAATCTGATAGTAAAAGATCTTACTTTAATAACTTTATTAAGGCATTCATCTGCAACCATCCGGACATCAGATTCTGCATCCTCACTGCAGAGGAGAAAGAGTTCCATAGCAATGCCCAGCAGTTTCTGAAATTCTGGAGAATTTCTAAATAAACAAAGATTGGAAAATTACAGTGTGCACCATGAAAATGAAACACCAACGATGTTTTTGAAAGGGTTTTATAAGCCAACTACATATATATTATACACACATATACAAGAGGAGAAGACATTGGGTGTATTAAAGCACTTTATCAGGAGTCGGGAGATCATTTCCCTACTCTTTCCTACATAACCTGGCAGGGCATGTGACCTCTATGCCTAAGTTTCTCTGTCTGCAGTAGAAGGAAAGTGCCCACTCCACCAACAGGTAAACAAAAGTCCTTAGATTTTGAGTTGGTTCAAAAAATAATCATGCCGTTTCAGTTTTAAATAGAAGCTCAGTATTTAAAACGAGCAATTATAAGGAATCCTCCCAACAGCTAACACTCTGAAGATGTTATTCATCCTAATGAATTAAAGACATTTATAAATAATTAATAAATTAAAGACAGTGCCTTACCTTAGTGACTGAGCAACTATGTTTTCACATATTGTTAGACAATGATTCACTCGATCTTTCTTGGTAGCTGAAAGTTCTTTCTTTCTAAAGGAAGAACACAATGATAATGAGTTCAAGAGTGACCATTCAAACACTCTTGCTAAAGTAGTGTCTAATCATTACACAAGAGAAAGATGCACTTTCTAGTCACTCCATAAACAGCTGTACAGCAACTTCCACAGACACAGGACTTCAGCTGCCAACTGCTGCTGAGAGCACATGGGCACACAAGCCAAGGAGAAATACCAACTTAGAAAAAGAATGAAGATGAATCATTTAACATGGAATATCCCATTTATTCCATAACTTTCACTGAGAAAATACTTGGGAAAGAAAACCCAAGAATGAAGAAGAGTAAAGGGAAAGGATGGAAAAAATGAGGCAGTCCTAGAACAAAGCAAAAATAAAAGAAACTGATACAAAGAAAAAGGTTGGGGAAAATAAGCCATGAGAACAAAAAATACCTCTTTTAAAAAGAGCCTCCTCGCACATAATATCACCTTAGACTTTTTTTGTCTGCCAACATCTTGAAACTTCGAGTGCTATTAAATGGACCACTTTGCATCTGAACTGTGAAGGATGACAAAGCAATGCTATCATACACTACATTCCTCTACAGGTAATTAGAAAAACAGCAAAGCCCGAGGCACTGAGGGCACCTAGGCCCTTGTGCCCGCTGAGAATACCATCCCTATAGTAACATTTGGTATAGCCCAGGAAAGGCCAAGCTGAGTGTCCAACAAAGAGGACAAAATGCACAGAAACAAAGAATGTGTGTCTACAAATGATGCAGAGCACAGTATGAAAAGCTTCTACTTTGCAAAATGTGTTTAACATTCACTCCAATATGATACAAGCTCTTGGAATAGCAGCTCTTCCCTGCTCCACCCACAATAAAGGAACTGAAAAAAGAGAGCGAGACAGACTCCCAACTATGACTGTGAAATGTTATTTCAGCGTGCAGTCGCTCCTATTCCTAACTTTACTGACACAGAATCACTTATAGGAAAGCAGATGTTACTTTTAAGTAATGAACCAGTAGTAACAGTGGAGTAAAACCACACACCCAAAGGTATCTCTCCTGAGTGTTTCAAAATAAGGAATTACCAGCTTCTTCACCGACATTCAGAGAATCTTTCCTTCTGTTTTCCAATTGATCATTTTTAGTATTTAATTTTCTGTCTTAGCAAAAACCAGCAAAAATCATGAAACAGCAAAACAGTGTATCTGAACTAAAAGTCAGAAAACAATGTGAACAGCCTTGAGTTACATTAATTGCAGTAACACAACACTAAGGGCCAACAGCAAGTAGTTAATAGGCCCATTAAATTCAGCTAACTCAAAATACAGTGTTAAACAAGTATTTTTAAAGAACTACACTGCACTATTTAGGAACTTCAGCTCAAATAATAGTACAGGTTTTGGAAAAAAGTCATTCTTTGCCAGTATCCCTGTCCTTTTTCTTCCATCAGGGTGGAGGTGAGGGGTTCAAAAGTTTGTGTTCCCAAGATTTTAGTTTTTCTCACAAAGATCCTGTCATCTCACCCCAGAAATACTTTCTACTTCTAGAAGTTTAAGAAATAGCTCTGATCAAAGCCATTTTTTGTTACAGTTTGGCATCATTTTATTTAAGCCAGCTGAGTAGCAAAGAGGATCTCTTCTTGGACTTAAGACACTGGCAGAATATGAGCAGACAACCTCAATTTGTTCAAGATACACAATGTCTTTCTCTCCATCTTGAAGAAGTGCCAGAGTCTTTAGAAGCATTTCAGATCATCTCTAACGAAACACCAAATACTGCCCAAGATGTCCAACTGATTTTGCAACGTCAGCACCACCAATGTGACCAGGCACCTCAGAAAATGATTAAATCATTTCAACTTTCATAATGTTACCCAGCATTGCCAATCTCTTATGAGTACTATTTTCAGTACAGAAACTGTACTGAAAAAACAGAAACAGGCACATCTGAACTTGCCCATAAGCTCACTATTTCAGATAGAAGACACATTAAAAATCCTGCTGACAAAGGCTACTTTCAGAATAAAGTTCTTTATCATCCACACATAACACAGCCCTGAGCAAGGCAGTCAGTGGTGTTCAATGCTGCTCAGACCAGTAGAGATCAATCTCTTGGCAAATTTCTGTAAACAGAGAGCTCAACTAACACATAATCTACACCTTGCTGAAATAAGTAACTTCAAAATTTAAAAAGGCATGGCTTGAGAAAATATAACTTCCAAAAAAAATAATTTAAAGAAATGAAAGGTGGAAGGAGAACGCTTAATGTACGTTATGTGCACGCACACATCTTCTGTGCCTACAGAGGGAGGAGGGTAACAGAACAGTATCCAGAGAGAAAACACGTGATTTTCTTTAGTTTAAAAAACCAAGCAAAGCTCTATTCAGAAGTATCATGAAGTCCACAGGCAAACTGCTGATGAGCATACCCAGGGGACAACAACAGCATCACACATTTGATGAATCAATCACACGTCTCTGATGAGTAACAGAAGGCAGGAGATACTGGAAGCAGCAGTTATCAACAGGAAAGCTCCATCTCCCATACAGAGGAGTTTAATCTCCTGCGTACTTCTACAGACCAGGAAGATTAATAAACAACATAAGAAAACCAGCAAGCCCACATAATTTTGCCCTCTGAGTCCCGATGAGCTGACTACAAGGAGATGTAGCTCACCAATGCTAATTTTTACGAGACCTTGAAATTAAGAATACGTGAAGAGCACAGAAGTTCTAAAGCTGAGCCAGTGACAAGAAAAAGGGCCAAACTAAACAGCTTGACATTAATCTTGAGAAAAATAACAGGAAACTAAAAACTATTCTTTTAATAACAAACAGAAATGTGAGTGGATCAAATATATAACTAAGTCCCAACATGGAGGACATGGGAAACAAGGTGCAGTAATGCAGGCAGTGATGGATTGTCAAATTAACTAGAACTGGTCTACTACACACCCTAGACGTGATAATGCCAAAAAACCATCAAGGAAGCACCTCTGACAAGCAGCGCAATATGTATTACCCATGCAGTTCAAAAATTAATGCTAGGCCTCCATAGAGCACTGATCAAACCAATCTGTGATCAGAGCCTCAATCAAACATAAAAGACCCAGAAAAATTGAAGAGTATAGAAAAAAGCAAATTGCTGGAGAGTACTTGGGCTTTTGCTGTACCTCTTGCTATAAAGGTAATGGTTAGAAGCAAATGTAAAAAAAAATTAAAAACTATTACAATAAGTGACTATTAGAATACATTGACAAGAGAAAAGGTAAAGACTTGCTTTTGAATTCACAAATCAAACACTAAATTTTTACATCATACTAGTAAAATTTTAAGTTAGTGGGAGCTTTGTGATCCAAAACAAAACATCCAATTATTTGGAAAACAAAATTAAAGAGTCTGAAAAAGCTAAAAAAAAGAAAAAAAAATATATATAAGGAAGAAAATTAGTTGCCTAAGCAGAAGTATATAGAAGCAATATGACAGAGATCTCAAACTATGTTTGCATAGAAGGGAAAAAAAAAAACCCAACGAGATAAGAGAAAGGGGACCAGAGACTGACATCTGACTGTAAGGCATAATACAAGCATAACACATGATTATTGCTGATTAAAATCTCTTGAAACAGACAAAGCTCTTACCTTCTTGGTAAAAGCTTGGATTTGATTACTATTTTAATCACAAAAGACAGGATATTTGTATTATCGAAAGTTCTGGAGTCACTGTCTTACAATAAAGTGAAGAAAGATACAGATACCTGCTGGGTAAACAATTAATTCTTCTCTACCCCAATCTCTCTGATCTTAAACCATTTCATAGCAGGAGACAGTCCTCAGTAGGCTGATAGGAACTCACCACACAGAACTACAAGATATTTAAGTGTTATTTACATAGAAGCACAACAAAGATGAATGCTTCTCCCCAAGCACAATTTTCCTTTCCAGTCTATTACAAACAAAAAAAAATAAATGCAGATAGTATTGTGAATTACATTCAAGAAGTCACCTGCTATTTCACTAAAAGTTTGGGAAGCCTCAGCAAAGGCTGCCACAATAGCTTTTCACTGGTTTTTATGAGGCTCAGTGCTGTCACTGGATTTGTACAGTTCCTGGGGGCATACAATCCCATCAGCTTTCTGAAAACAGCCTATTTTTAAACACAGAGCAAAGTCAACAAGGACAACTACAACACTAATTTTTTAATGTTTACAGTAGAATATGCCTAAATTTAGACCATCAGATCAGGCATAATATCCTTCAGCAAGCGTCATAAATAATTTTCATGATTTTCTCTTGAAATACCATGACCTCTCTCACCAGCAACTTTCAAAACAGAATTTTTCAACTTAACACAGGAAAGACTGGAAATAGATGGTCATCCACGTCACACAAAGTACTAGCACCAAAAAATGCACAAAACAGAGCAGTTAGTTCCTGCAGACCAGTAAGGCACCTAAAAACAACTAGCTCATGAAGAAGATGAGTTTTTTCACCTATTAAGCATCAAAAGTGTGAAAATGCGTTGTGATTGTTTGAGACAACACTCTCCAAAGAGAAACAGCACCAACCGTGATAATTTAGCTGGCAACTGTATCAGAATGTGCAGTGGGAGCAGGTGGCCAAGAGCCCAGTGCCACTACTTTGCTTCCTCTGCCAATGCCGTAGGAAACTGCCAAGTTAGAAGTTACCTGCTCCTCAACCCTTCTGCTTCTCCCATCTCCTCAACAGCAGGAGAAAAAGCAATAGTGTGACTCATGTCTTTACCCTGTAAAAACCTTACTGCCTTCACACCTGCTCAGTAAAAGCTGGTTTCAGAGGATGCAAATGCAAGGGGCAGCACCGTGGTATTGAACAGCTCCTTGCCCTGGTCCCCCAGTAATGCCTCCCAACGGGAAACTCGAATATCTCATGGATCTAATGAATTTGTCCCCTACATCTAAGAAAGAAAAAAAGGTATTACGAATACTTAAACTAACTCCCCTTATGCAGCAAATCACGGCACAAGACTTTAAACGAACTTTGTCACAAACAGACATCCACAACAACTCCTTCTGAAAGCATCAGAGCTCAGACTTAACTCTATTTAAATTTTCAACTCATAAACACCAAAACTTGTTTTTAATTTCAACAAGAACTTTCAGGACACTGTTCTGATAACAAAGAAGAAATTCGACTGAACAACAATCAACATTTAAAGATATGGAAAGTGAATTACAGAGTGGAAGAAATTTCTCTTGCTCAGCCTTGAATCCTCATTTCAAGAAAGCTGTACAAACAGCAGGAGAGAGTTCAGAGAAAAGACTCTCATGCAGAAAGCGTCAAGCACAGAAAAACAAGGTCTCAGAGAAAGCGCTTCAGGAGTTGTCAGAAGAGAAAATGCTGAAAGTAGTAATTCATTCATGTTATGTTTAAGGGTCTTTGTCCTTTTTGCAGCAGGGTACTACGTGAAAATAAAATTTTCCTTCCTAAAACCAGCCTGTGAAACCCACACAGCATTACTGTACTTCCCCTCCTGTTCATTTCCCGCACTGGTGAATTATCAAACGCACTTGCCCCAAAAGTTACTCCACGTCTAAACTTCGGCAGAGAACCGACAGCAACACCCCGACACGTCTGCGGGAACCGCCACCTGCCAGGGACAGGGCAGCGCCCGGGCCCAGGTCGGTGCTGCCCGCGGAACCAGAACCGGGGCGGCCCGGGCCGGGCGGGATGTCGGACACGCGTGTCGGGAGCCCCCCAGTCCCGGGCGCGGGTCACTCACGGTCTCTGGAGCGGCTCCTCGGGGAGGGCAACCGGGCCCTGCTGCTGCTGGAAGGAGCGCAGCGACTCGAAGGCCTTCGTCAGCTTCTCCATGGTGGCCATGTCCGCTCCGCCCGCGCCGGTGGCACCGGCCCGCGCTCCGACTCGCCCTGTCACGGGCGCCTGGCGGGTCCGAGTGCTGTCCCGCTGCCGCTGGCGCTGCCCCCGGGCTCGCTCCCGGCGCTTTGCCGGCGCTCTCGCGTGTCCGGACCCGTCACAGCCGCGATGAATGGGGCGGGCGCCGCTCGGGGCCGCGGGCACCTCCCGTCCGCCCCGCCGCCATCTTGGATCAGTCCCNGGCGGGGAGCCGGCCCTGGGAGCCCCTGGCACCGCCCCGCCGGGAGCCGCCTGCGCAGCGCCACCGCACGGACCGCCCCAGCAAGGCGAGGGCACCCGCGCTGGGCCCGCCTGTCACGGGTGCGCAGCAGGTAACGCGACAGCCCCCTCAGCACAAGTGCGGGCCGAAGGCGCTACCGGCACTCCGGTTTTATTTTAGGCTGCAGAGAGACTCTTACAGGAACAGGACACTTAAAACTTGGGGGCGTACGTGCTGGCCTTTCAGCGCTCCTCCCCGGAGCGTGGACTTGCTTTATCAGAGGATACTCCTTGCATGCACATATTAAACATACAGGATACAAGAGAGACAGTATAGAATATTTAAATCACTGCTGCGATTACTAAACACTTAGAATAAAATCAACAGTATTGTGACGTTTCCAATTGCAACCACTAATTTTAATTAGTCCTTGCTAATACACACTTTAAATGACAACTAATAAGAACTGGCAATTCAACTTATCTCGCACACATGAAACTGGTTCCAGCAATAAAAATGAAGAACAGCTCTTGGAACTTCGAAGAAAATAAATTTCCAGTAATTCAGCTTGGTTATTGGTAGCAGACATCAACAAATGAAGCAAAGCTCATGTCTCTTGAATATTCAGGTCAACAGAAGTCATAGATCACATTCTTGCCAAATATTCTCTGGAACACTGCTCTGCCGGTTAACTTTATTAGCACGTTAATAAAAGAATCTATTTGAAACAGTCCTGTGAAAGTAAACCTAACCTTAGTCCTGAAAGCAATTCAACTTAAAGCAAAACCTTATTTCATTATAGAAGTGCTATAAAATGTGAGCTTTTAAGGTAGAATCAGTATTTTTCCCCATTATTTTGTAATACAGCTTGCAGAAACGTTTCTCTGGAACATGTGGATGATCATGAATTTTTAATTTAGCAAATGATACATGGTAAAAGATGACAGCAGGGTTGGAATGCTGCTGTCACTACACACTGTGCATGTGCCACTCCACACCTTGAAATAAACTTAAGCACATTAAAAAGAGCATAAGCTCTTATCAAAGATTAAACAAGCCACCAATAAGTCAGTCCTTGCAAGGCTGTTTTGAAGCTTTGGATCAAATGTGTGCCGGTCCCCTCTGGGCTGCTGACTCACCGGCAGGAGCGCCAAGGCAGCGCCTGCCCGCGCGCGCACTGCGCTTTGTTCTCCCTGTCCTTCCGAGCTCTGTGGGCACTGCGAGGCTCACGAACTGTTAGCGGAGATCACTGGAACATAACTCCGGGTATCGGGTTTTTCTTTGGTGAGTACCTTATCAGTAGGTTCTCCCAGTCCAAACTGACTGATCCGTGGTTTTGCATGTACCGTGTCACTGATTTGCCCCACAAACACCCGCAGGGGCAAAAATAAAGTGGTGTAAAACAGGCAAGGGGCAAGAAAAAGCAAGCCAGGATTAGAGAACAAGCATTTTTGTAGAGTCGGCGTTACCTCAAGGAAAAATGAAGTTACAATTTAACAGTGCATATCTAAAGAATTTTCTGAAATTTAGAGGAGGACAATTAATTAATCTCAGCCTCCAGGAGAAAAAGAAAAGAAATATGCTCTTACCCTGCCTCTAAGGTTACCTCTTAATATTTTTAAGAACAGGTTGGATGAGCATGTCAAGAGTTTTTTTCACCCTATCTGGAAGTCCCCTCTGGCGAGCATTTCTGCATTTCCATGGACAATTCAGCAGGTAATTGGTACTACTCCATGACACTGCTGGCCCATGTGGTTTGGCATATGCACGGATAATCTGCAATATGTCACAGCAAGGTTGTACGATTGTTAAGGTCATTTAATTTGAAGCTCTTTTGTAGAGTATTTTAGGGGCTTTGTCCTTCAACTCATGTTATAAAATTACAACAAACATGCTAATGAAAAACAGTCCATCCCGATAATTCTGTCTTTTCACGTGGAAATTTATGCAGAAATCCAGATCCAGACCACAAGATAAGGTATCGATTGAACCAATACAACAGAACTCTGGCACTTTTTCCTGGATTCGACTATCTTACATTGATAAAAAATCTTACAGTATGCAATAGACATTCTCTGCTTCAAGAAATTGCAAAATTTTTTTAAATTACAATTTGCCTTTGTTTTTTTCTATCCCAGCTACCACAATAGACATGGTAAATAAATCACATTAGACAGTTATACGTGTGGTTGAGATATGTGGCAGTGTCTTGCTTTTATTTCAGGGATTACAATGCTAGAACATCCAGGAAAACAGCTCACACAAGAACAGTCAGTGGTTTGGAGATGCCGGAACTAACACATCACATTTAACAGTCAGCTTCCTATGCTTGGAAAGAATTCTGGTGTTTTGGACACAACTGGATCATGAAAAAAAGTAACCTACATCTCATGTGCAAAACTTAAGTTACACCACAAGAAAAATTATGAAACAAAAAAGAATTGTTCATTCAGCAGAAGAGACATCATCATCATCAAAATAAGACAAGTGAGTAATTCAAATCAAAGTAAATATGACTTTCCAATAATTCAAATTTCACTTCCTAAAGGGAAGTGTTTTCTGAAAATCTATACTAAAATGAAGCTGATAATTCCAATGTTAAATTCATATAATGCTAAATTGTAAACCATAGAAAAATATTACTTTTGTTGACTTATTTTAGTAACTTGTAAACAAGTATTCGCTATTTGTACAAATGGGAATGAAAAAATTCAGTGTAGTTTGCAAAATAATTGAAGTGTATTTAAAAAATGGATTGTTAGTTGGTTTTAATAGCTTCTATCATTGATTTATAAATGAGACAGTTTTATTCTGATATAGAGATAATTCTCTTTCATACTCAAAAATGCTCAGGATTACTGTTTTAAGAATGATTTGGGGGGAAAAAAAGAGAACAGCTGTTAAAGGCTAAGGTTTGCCAATAATGCTCTTGTTACAGAAATACCACAGGTTTTTTCCTACTTACTATTATTTTTAAATGCTCATTTTTTCAGCTGAGACTGTTTTGTTGTTGTTATAATCCAGAAACAACACCATCTCTATTATGAACACACCTCAGGGGGCAGGGGGAAGCTGACAGCTTTTTTAATAGAAAAAACAACCCTGAGGCATGAAGCTTCTATTCTGCTGGTCACAACATTGAAAAGCATTAAGTAAACCAATAAGACACTGGTACATTGTTTCACAGTTTCTGAATTTTGAGCTAAATAGAGAGATTTATGAGGTATGCACAAGCAGACATGAAGATTTACATACACAAATGCTCGGAAACACACGCCACAGAAAAGGGGGGTTGATCTCACACAAATAACTCCATGGAATTCCATAGGTCTTTCCAAATCTTGCACCAGTAGAACACTGGATTGGCTCACTGCTATCAAAGCCTTCTAACACATGGGTCTAGAGAACGAAGTCATGCTGAATTCCAAGAAGTTATGTTGGCTTCCCCCATCCTATCCCAAGCAGTTTCATGGAAGTAAAAGGCTACATAATCAGTAAACACGTGCTCCTTTCCCCCTTATTTGTCCCAGTTTTGTCCTAAAAAAAAAAAAAACAAGAGCTAAGTTCATATTAAATTTATCGCACCGTGATATTTTGCTTTCAGGTGTTCTCCCCTCTCCTTAGCCTTTCCCTGCTTTCAAGATACATCTCCAAGCTCCTAATACTCCAGTAAAAACATTTAACTAATGTTAGTGGCCTTATATTAAACAGCATAACATCTTCCCCTCCATGTAAGGAGAGTTATGCTCATTGCTGATCCTTCCAGTTCCTTGCTTTTTCTAATTTTTTAGGGGATTCACATTAGATAAGATCTAGTCATTATTATGTGCTTGTATTTCTAGCCAAAAGGGACAAGTTTATGGTAGAATAATGCCATCTTGAGCATACTGGGGAAGAACCAATCAACTAACCAAAAAAAAAAAAAAGGCAAACACCAAACCCCATGGAATTTAGATCGTAATCCTGCAAACATGTAGTCACTCAAAAACAATTCAATAGTACTATTCTGAACTTAAGAAAAACTTGTGAAATTAAACTAAGTAAAACTTCATAAAAACAAACAAATTCTCACTTTTTTACAAGGAGTTCCTTTGTCCAAAGAAGCAGACATGTAAATAACCACTTCTTAGGAACAATTTCCCTTTTTATCTAGCCCTCTTTCTTCCAAGATTCCTGAAAAATATGTGTTAAGCCTCAACACTACAAAATAGAGAAGTTGACTTTATTTTAAGATTCCTCTCCATCCAATGCAGAAAGAAAACTTGAAATACGTGATAAATACACTTTCAGATTTTTTTTTTATTTTGTTAAAACCAATTCCTGTATTTTCTTAATAAAAATTACTCAGCTTGTGTCCATGGTATTCTTGCCCAAATTTCAAGTTACTCTACACAGACATTAAATCCAGACTGTCACCCTGTATGTCTGGTCTTTATACAGTCACCTTTGCCTCAAAACAGCAAGCCTAAGATCTTAAAAATTTAAATCCCTTGATCAAAGAAACAATGACTTCTCCAACCATGGTATTTATAAAACACTTTGTTACTTCCCCATTTTTCCATTCCCATCTTTTTGAGTTCTTCTATTGCTGTGGTACAAAATAAAGAGAGTCAGGTTCAGACTGCCAGCTCATTGTCTCACACATAATGGTTCTAGCCAACACCCTCACTTCAGATATTTCTGTCAAGCCTCCCATCCCTTCACTATTACATCAGACCATCTTCCAGTAATTCATTCAAACTCTCTCTCCCTCTGCCAATTTCTCCCTTTGTACTCTCTAAAAGAGTCATTTTGCTGTCTTGTGTGCTGTTTTAGACTGGAGGAAAAATGTGCTGAAAACTCAGGAAAATAGTCTCATTCCTCATTTTTGTGGCACAGTAGCCAAGAGGAACAATTTCAGAGAGACACCAGATGAGCCCCAGTAGGGTTCTGCAACATACTGGTTTTCCAATTTTTTCAAATTCTAATCCATTAAAACCTTTTTCTTTAGAGACCAAATACTGTGAATTAAAACCTGATGATAGGCTTGAATATCAAATATATCTTGTGAGTTTCTGAGAAGCAGCTGAAGTTTCTTCCAGTGGGTCTGCAGACCACAAGAGAGACCTTTCTGAGGTGGGGGGCTATTCAGTTGCTCTGTGCATACAATCCATGTGTGGTCTGGTTGTTGTCCCAGGGATTTGAAAGGAAAAAAATGCATGCACAGTTGAGACAAATCTTCAGAACACAGAACAAAATCATGTCTCCAACTCCAAGGGCATTCCATTATATCTCAAGTACCCAACAATTTTGAAAACAGAAGAGACTCTTAATGAAATGTGCTCTTTAAATTGACTCTCATACCCAGATTAATAGTTTTACTGGAAAGTGTACAAAATAAATCTCTGACCTACTGTGAGTCCAGAAGAATGGAAGTTTGCCTGGCTTTCAAGCAGCTTTTGTCAGTTTTACTAATGAACATCAGGTAATCATAACAAACTTCAATACCAGCTCCACATTTGTATTAAGCAATCATTGAAGGCATGTTTTAATGTTTTGGTTTTAAAAGGCTATAAGAAAAAATATTTACATAATTAAATTCAGTACTTTAATGCTACCTTGCCCTTCCCCCAGTGGCAGTGATCGCTGTCAACCCTAGAACATTGCATATTTCAACATAAGCTGAGAGGACATTAATAGGAAGAGCCCATGCTTTGTTTTTTAACCCATTATAAAACTATAACATCCTACATGGAGTTAAAAACAATTTCATTTACAGAAAATAAAATAAAATGGTGTCCCTACAGGTAGAAAGAAATCCTTTCAGTAATGACAACAAAGTTTTCAAAATATAAAATTTTGGCATAGGTCTACTTGCATAGGTCACGCCAAGAAACTCTGTGGAGAGGATGCGTAAGATGGGTAGAAAAGAGACAAATGGGATACTTCAGCTTGTTACAGGGTTAAGCTAAATGTTCAAAGTTCTCTGCATACAGAAACACAGAAAGAGATTCTACAGAGCCAGATAAAAAAGAGCAGTTCCTAATAGCTGGCCACAGCGCACTGAATTCCTTTTTTTTTCTTAGCAGTTGCTTGAGAGATACATTAGGTAATAGTACTGCCATGCTGCTGGATAATACCAGAATTATTAAATTTATCAGTACAGCAACTTTACGGTTAAGAAAACTGCTAATAAAGATCCTAATGATCAAGAAGAGTTTTACCAGGAGCATACAAGGTCAAGTTACAGTGATGCCGTAGATATTATCTCTGTGCTTTAAAATCCTTTTAGTATTTCTAGATTCATTCCACTGGGGAAAAAATAATCAAGATAAATCAAATACATACAGAAACACACTCACTCAAATGGCACTCATTGCTTTTTGTACAATTAAGCTTTAGTGAAAATATACATCTTAAAACAAATGAGGTACAAATGTACAAAAATCCTTGAACTCAGATAAAAAATATATATAATACAATTTGCTACAGAGATATAAAACATTTAACGTTTGCTCATCCTTTGTGATGAGCATAAAATGACCTAAAGTCTGGAGGACTCCTGCTCATCATCACTGCAATCAGATTTAAAGCAGACCTGCAAGAGAAGACAGACAACTCAGCTGCAGAACTGATACTATTGTTTATTTGTGTGATTTATGGTGCACAGAAAGGCTGGGGCGGGGGTGGGGCTTTTTCCATCACATTTTACTCTGTCCTAACTAAATGCTTTGGGAAACTCAAAGGAATCCACAATCTCAACCCCAAATCTCAAGTCGTTAAAGTTTAATTAAAGTTCTTTCCTTCTTTTAACTTCACAAGACAATTAACTGCAGTCCTATTAGTTCAAAATGAACTGAAAACTCTCAAACCATATTCATTTTTTAGGACTTTTTCCTCAATACATAGAACCATATCTTGGGACAGTATGAATCCTGCTGATTTTTGGCTGGAAAAGACTACAGTAAGACACAAGCTTTAATTTTAGCTATGTGAGATTATTAGTATACTCAACCATCCCTTCTATTCCATCACTCAAAGTGTGGAAAAGTGAATTTGAAAAGGTGAACTGAAAATGACAGTACTATTATACATTCCATTAGCCTTGGTACCATTTTGAAAAGGTGAATTGCCAGCTGAAGACAAAAAATTTCTTCATGCAATTTTAATACATGGCCCTGCTGTGGCTACTTAACAATATGCACCTAGCAATTTCCAAACTCCATTTCTGCTTAAAAGCAAAAGTAATTTCTACCCAAGTGTTCACTACTGGAATATACTCAAGATTCTCAAGATAATTCCTCTCCGAGTGCAGGCACACTGAGCAAGCAGAATTGTATGTAACATCTTCAAATGCAAACCTTTACAAATAGTCTATTTCTTACATCCCGTGGAGAATTACAAGACATGATGTGTCTTCTAGGTGGTAAATACTCAATTCTCTGAACAAGAAATTTTCTACTTCTACTAAAGAGTAGAAGTCTGTGTGTTAAGAAAAGGCTGTGTATTGTCAGCTCTATTATGTTGTTGTTCTGGTAAAGCTATTAAATTGCCTAAGATATTTAAATATCTGTTTCATGATGTTTCTCTTATTTTGGGGTTATTTCTCCTTATTTACTTACTTATTGGATATATACTGATTTTTGCTTATATACTTATTTATTACTAGTTTTTACACAGGGCCTCAATTATCTCTGAAGACATAGCCACAGTTTTTATTAAAAAATGGTAAAGTATTTAAGAAGCAAGACCCAAATGAACCTCTTTAGCAA
>VYZQ01050613.1:5058-21316 GCA_013400655.1 Mystacornis crossleyi
CCCTCTCCCCACCCCCAGTATAAAGGAGACGAGCACACAGCTCGTCTCCACCTTCTCCAGCTTACCCTTCTGGGACTTGCCTGTGTATCCCTGCTGGGTTCCCTCACTGCCACATGGGGAGAAACGGGCCCCCAGGAATAAAAGCTTGGAAGGACAATATCTCCCTCTTTCGTTGCTGTTCATATCACAAAGACTGTTAGCTTCCCGTCCGCCTGACAGCCTTGTGACCGGAGCCGGCTGATCTATTCTGCAGCGGAGAGATGGTAAAATCCATTTCTCCAGGGGCAGGGGGAACAGACCTGAGCTAGGAAAACCTGGGCTGGCAGGCTGGGTAGAGGAATATGATATAGCGGAACCCCAGCCCTGGTCAGCTCACTCACCAGCTCTGACAAGAAGCTGTTCTCCATACACTCAAGGAACTTCTTAGACTGCCTCTTCTCCACTGTGTTGAGCTCCCAGCAGATATCTGGCAGGTTAAAGTCTCCCATAAGACCAAGGGCTGGTGACCTTGAAACATCCTCCAGCTTCTTATAGAATAATTCTTCCACTTCCTCATCCTGGTTGGGTGGTGTTTAACAGACTCCCATTAGGCTGCTGGCCTTGTTGTCCTTGTTGGCCTTGTTGGTCCTTACCCATAGGCATTCAGCCTTACCAACAGCAAGTTCTCTAGTGTCAAGAGACCCCCTAACAAAAAGAGCCACCCCTCTACCTCTTCTCCCTCCCCTGTCTCTTCTGATGAGGTTGTAGCCATCCATTGCAGTGCTCCAGTCATGCGAGTCATCCCACCACATTTCTGTGTTGGTGACAGTGTTGCAGCTTTCCTTGTGTCCAGTACTTCCAGCTCCTCTTGTTTTGTTACCCATGTACATGCACTTCAGCTGGGCTGCTGATTTCAACCCTAGCTCTCGCCTAGCACCATCAGGCTCCTCTCTGGAAAGACTGGTTTCATCCCCTTCCCCCTTCAAACCTAGTTTAAGCCCTGTAAATCAGCCCTGCCAACTCATGGACTAGAATCCTTTTTCCCTTGCTAGATAGATGAAGCCCATCTGACTTTAGCGGGTCTGGTGCCATAAAAATTTTCCTGTGAACAAAAAAACCAAAATTGCCCTGATAGCACCAGTCCTTAAGCAACTTATTTATAACGTGTTTTCCTGTTCCATTCAGCACTCATCCACGCTACTGAAAGAATTGAGCAGAACACCTGTTTAATCAACCAGTCAGCCCAGAGTACAATCCAGTCTTTCCAGACAGATGGAATTTTATATTAGTGAGAGAGTCTGTTACCTCTTAGAAGAAATTTGCAAATATAGGTTAATTTTTACTGTGACCCTTCTGAATTTATTCAACGATATGCTACTTCCATATGGTTTTTTCTCTTTTTTTCTCTCTCTCCTATTTTTATCCTCAAACCCAAAGAAAGCTACTCTCTGCATTTAGCCAAAAGAATTCCTGTATTTTTTCAGAACAAAAATAGTTTCAAGATGACTTTCATGTCAAAACAGTTCTTAAAAAATTTAAAAGTATAAGATTATTTCAAAATGAGATCAGACACTTTACATTAACTGCAATGCTTAAGGATACTTCTTCCACTTTCCCTCCTCAAAATAAAGCATGGAGTTTGTTTTTATAAAGAACTTTGAAAAACATGCTTTGGCTAGTTTGCTTTTCCCTTCCCACTTTCCACCCCTCCTATACACAGAAAACCATGCCCCATTAACAGGATTATTCTCCTAGGCAGTCTCTTAACAGCAAACTTATTCCCCTTCTTCTACAGCCACTCTTTGATCAGATCCTGTCTCTTAATTAATTCAGACTAAGGACTGTCACACTATACACTCCAGCTCAAACATTTACTGACAGACAAACAGAGACTTGTTTATCCCCTGTGCATGCAAACAAATAAGGCAAATAAATAAGGAGCCAAAGTAATAGATCTGATGGTCTGCACCCACTCAGCAATATCTAGCTGTAAACCAAAGAGCAAATCAAAATAAGCTGGCATCTAGTAGTTTGGACACTACAGAGTCTGCTTCCAGACACAGGGACTCCACAAAATCAAACCTTAAAAAAGCAAAATCTGTGGGTTAGTGTTCTCTACTTTGTAACATTTACAAGCACTCAGTTAATGGCACAGGATGCTGGCAGTATCATGCATACAGCACTGGTTATATTATCTACTTCCTATTTTATATTGTTTCCAGTGGAGATGCATGACTCTATTTGCTCTCATGCTGTTAGGTTAAAATGCCATGCTGTTTTTCATGGCAACCCACTAAAAGCACTACCAGAGTAGAGTGAGTCAAATTTTGCTCAGTGTGTAGCACTGAGTGAAGAACAACTGAAAAACTAGATGAAGCTGCCAGACTTATGTTTAATGTACTCGGTGGAAAAGCAGTATAAAACTATTTCCCCCTGCAGGGAAGTATAAAACTAGCTCCCAAACCCTCATCTAATATCTGATAGAGGCGATCTTATCTTTTCTTAAAAGAACTGGTGAATTTTCTTTGTTGTGTCCTTGATGTCTGTTTTTCTACTGGTGTAAAAAGATTTAATTATTCAACATGTTACATGTCTCTGTAGTTTCTCCAGGAAGACACAGAATTTTTTTTTTTCTTCCAAAACAGCTTGTTTTGGGGAAATGAAAACTTGCAATTAAAGACTGAAGCAGAAGATGTGTTTGAGATGTTTCCTGCAGGGAGGATTTAGCAAGGAGCACTCATATGGGGAGTGGCATGTCCAAGGGGTTTCTCTCTGATTACCCCTTCAAATTCCAGTTCAGCTCTCCGGTTTTAAACTTTGCACACCTTTTATTTTCATGTTTTTTAACTGTCCAGCTTTACCCTTAAAATTTTGATTGGGTCAAAACCCAAGAGGAAACACTTTACCCACCCTCTAGCCTTCTTATAAACACATACTGTAAATCACAAGTTCACATGCTTCTTTTCTGCATTTTTTCAAATGTCTGGTATTCCACACTTCCCTGTGTTTTTAATAAATGGACATGTCACCGGGAATGCACCAGCCTATTTATTCAGCTGACTGGTGTCACAAATGTTAGTGATCCACTTGCTTTTTTTCATGACTTCCACATGCTGTACCTAGAGTCCCGCTGCTACCCTATTTAACTTGACATGTTTCTGTTTGTGCTAAGCAGGTTGGATGTTATTGCATCCATTTAGGAACAGATGTTACTTAGTATACCCTGCACTCCTCCACGCCGTCTTTTTTCGCAACTCTCTGAGAACAGACCGCAGGGATTGCACTCTCACTTCTGTGTCAGCCTTCCCACAGCAACTCCTGGAAAGAGAGAGTAGGAAAGATGAGCTTTTAATGTTGTTATGAAACCATATGCACCCTGCTGCCACCATATCAGAGAGTGTGTTTTTTCCCAGAGTGTTTAATACACCTCTTTTGACACTACTGAAAATGAATTGTGAAGGATACTGCGGTTAGAAAAGTGTTGATTTTTGCCTGGGGAAAAGAAAATAAGAAAAGGTTATAAAACTGACTGTTCAATATTAATTTAATCACAATACATATTTCAGCAATGTACAGTGTGTTGCTTTTAATGCACAGCTACAGTTCTATGCCTATCTTTTTCTCTAGTCTAGCCTGCAGCTCTCGCTGGCTGTGAAAGTTGAGATTTATAGTGATAATATTTGCTATCTGACAATGAGTTTCAAATCTAACAGCTTTGTGGTGTTTCCTCTATGTTCTTGCATATGTTTTTGCACTTGCAACGACCATTAAAGTTTGATAGGAGAATTGTGCACATCATGAACACAAAAATGAGAATATAATTACCCCTCTGTTTTCAGATCACTAAAATCAATCTTCTTGTTTTATTATGAAGTATCAGGCTGGCTGCAGTTGAAACTATTTTCACAAAAATCCTCAGAAAACCTAGCAGATATAATGACGGCTTATGCTACAAATCAGAATGTTTCTTCCTATGTCTGAAACTTGAAACCCATTTATCCTCTTCTCCTAATACATCACCCAAAACCAAAATTCACATACTACCTAAATGTGATCTTATTTGTCTGAAGCAGTTTCAAAGGAAATGCTAAAATAGTACCATGAAAATTGCTAGGCAGCTTTAGACCACCTGCTAGACTGTCATGCTTTTTTATAAGGGACCAGAGTTTGTCTTTTCTTTAAATAGCTTTTTAAATTATGCATATAACTGAGAGGGAATACTGTCTTCAGGAGAAAAAAGGAGTGTTGGTAGCAGACTTATTTAACTTTGGAAGGATAAAGCCTATCTGAAAGCACAGCTCAGGTAGGTGGGACCTTGAGCACAGCTGCCCAGCCCTCGCTGGTTCGGTGGTACTGGTGTGTGCTCATAGAACAGAAATGCACAGGTAAACATCATGGGGATGCCAATCCAAGAGCACTGCTAAATGAGACATGGGCTGGGCTGATCTGTCCTGCTCTAGTAGTTTAGGTATGTGCAGGAACGAAATAAGGAAACAGACAAGCTATTGGCAGTTTGGTATCTCTAGAACTGGTTTGCAGCAGGAGACTGGAAAGTGACGGTAACACAGGTAATGAATTGTGATTGGTGGTGGGTATGGAGAAAATTGAAGACATCAGCTTGTGGCTACATAAGTAGCAAAGCCTTTTGCAGCTTATTCTGCCTGTCTGTTTCTAAACATCAATAGAGAGTGAAAATACCTAACTCTCAGGAGTCAGATGGTACCTGGGTGTCTGGCACCTTGTATCGGTCTGGGCTTAAGTACAGCTACAGTCAGAGGCTGGGGCTGCCAGACAGGATTTGGTTGGAGTGAATCCCCTTTCCTCAGGTCCCCTATGGTGTCCAAGCTGCACCAAAGCCAAAGGGAAACCTGGGACTTGTGTTAGCATGACTGCGTAGTGTACTTGTGCCAAGGAGCAGACATCTCAGAACTGGGATCTGAGCAGAGAAGTCATTATCCCACATTCTGTGTAAATAAATTATATGTTGTGCCAGTGAGCGGTATGCTTCTGTTCTTGTGGTTACAGCACCCTAATCTCCCCCAGGACAAGCACTGCGATAAATATCTATTTCATTCCCAGGCAGCAGCTCTTTATCTTGACGGTTGACTTCAAACTGTCTCACATCAAATTTCCTGAAACCTAGGGGTTCTCATGCACTGAATAATATTTATTTCTGTTGTATTTCAAAACAAAATCCATCATTAAAATCTCACCATTACGGCACAATTTTATTTCTAAATAAGATAAATGATTCCTTCCCTCCCACCTTCTTCAAAACCATCTGCAAATTCTTTACTTTTGGCTAGCTGAAATCACAGAGAAAAGTGCATAAAATGTTTCTCCACAAGTGTTCAACTTCAACTTCAAAGAGAATTCATAATCACCATTGCTCTTCATGTAAAATATGGTTTCAGAGAAAATTTTGAACTTGAAAAAGCTTTTTAAAGATGTTATAAATACATTTCATAAACAGTAGACACCCATGTGGTTTCCACAAACACATACAATTTAAAAAAAAAGTTTAACAATCTCATGACAGACATGAAAAAACATGATTAATTCAAGAATCTTCAGTACAGACACTCTGCAATGATAAGTTACTAGTTGTAAACAGCAATTGTATCTATTACTATATTGTCTAGATATCTTTATCTGGATCAGAGTTGTGACTACATACAATGAAAAAAAAAGACAATTGATCGTGTTCTCATTTGGCCTTTCCAAGCATATATTTACTGACTTTAAATGACCCTCTTCAAATGAACCAATGAAAGATCTTGTCTACCCACTGAAGGGTCATGATAAAGAATTGGTATTTAACCTATTGGGAATATCCTATTCAGACTTATCTGAAACCTTCAATTTTGATAACATTCATCATCAATATTCCTCTTTTATAGTAAATTACTGTAACCAATTGACTTTTACTCTGTCAGTGGAGATGTTTATCACCTAGTTTCAAATATTTAGCCCTGTGGGTCCAAATTTTTAATGTAGTTGATCATCTGCTGTTTTTTCATTCATTGTGTACTCTTCTTTTATTATCAGACTCTTCTTTTATTATCAGATCTTCTGTTGGATCTTTTAAGTATAACAGACTTTTGAAGTGTAAGGGGAGTACATTTAATAATTTGTTCAACCATAAGCTTCACAAAACTACATGACAGGTGTCTGTAACCCCTGGACAGGATGAATGGCCTCATATCTCAGTTTGACTGACACTCTGAGGTCTGACCTTCCTTGCCTGTGGCCCCTGCAACAAATGCTGTTTTTGCAGATGGAACCTGACTCGCGGGCAGGACACCACCTTCCCTTCAATCCCACCGTGGCTATGCCGGCTTGAACTCAGCTCCTCACTGTGGTGACTGGCATGCAGCTGATGTCAAAATCAAAGTTAGATAGGCTGTATCACGTAGGTACAACCACTTTCTACAGGTTTCTACAATATTACAGCAAGGCCTTTTGTGATAGGACAAGGATTAATGGTTAAACTAAAAGAAGGCTGACTTATACTAGATTTAAGGACAAACTTTTTTACAATGAGGGTGGTAAAAGTCTGAAATACGCTGCCCAGGGAGATTATGTATGCCCCATCCCTGAAAATATTCAAGGTCAAGTTGGATAGGGCTCTGAGCAAACTGATCTAATTGAAGATGTCCCTGCTTATTGCAAAGGGGTTGGACTAGATAACCTTTGAATGTCCCTTCCAACACAAAGTCTTCTATGACTGATGGTCTCACTGGTCCTGTCTGCCTACCCAGCACTGCCTCCAGCTCCTGTATCCTGCCTCCCCTGTCCTCACAGGGCAGCACTGTGGCTGCTCCCTGGCAGTAACTCCAGCGGATACAAAATAGAAATCTCTCACAGTGTACTACCTGTATGACTTAATATTGATTTTACCAGGGAGAACACTGTCAAAAAGTAGACTGATGATTGATACACTTAACTGCTGCAAGATCATTTAAAAACACTTTCCAGCAAAGATCATTTACAGAATTCATTTTTGGACTCAGGGCTGTAATTATTTTAAGGACCAGCATACAGAGATGACAGAAATTTTTGATCTTTGCTGCAAACTTTAGATGGTCATACCTATTCTTTGCGCAAAATTACAAAATTCAAAAAAATATTGATTAAAGAAATGCTGCTTAATTTTGACTAGAATTTTGCTTGGCATAATGACTTTTTAAACCGGACTATTTTGCTTTTATTTTTTCTTTTTGTAACTAAAATTTTGCAATATCTCATAGTATAAATATGAACTTGTAATAGGGAAGTTTGGAAAGATGATATATAACATTCTCTTTAAACTCCTGTTTCAAATTCAGTCTCTAATTATAGATTTTTAATTCATACTCTATTTTTTCAAACAAAACCATAAATATGAAGGATTTTTAATACAGAATGAATTAATTTTACGATATTTTAAGTACTTCTCAGTAAAAACAATTACGATATATATGCAATACATGGGGTTTTTTATAGTATACATGTTGCTGCAAGCACATAAAGGGGCCTTTGTTTAATGGGTGGCCAATATGCATAGCCATCACATAAGTCAAAAGAGTGAATAATGTCAGGTTTATTTCTTGTTTTGTAACTAAAAAATAGAGTGAAAAGAGAGACCTGCAAGCAAATCTAGCAAGCTTAAAATTGATGTCAAACATCTCTGCTTTTGTAATCACAAGTCTAACAACCACTTGAACTACTGGGGGTGAGGAGTGAGCTTTTGTTGTTGGGGTTTTCTGGGCTTTTTAATGAGGAAAATTGACCACCATAAAAATACTGCCAGTAGAATGCCACCAGTATTGGTAATGTTAACTTTTTATTTCTATTATAATAAACATGTGGCATTTAACTTGTAAATATTAGCTCTGAAGAAAAAGAGATGCTTAAGTTCTCTGGGCCCTCTGCCAGTATTTCCCCCACTGCAAGCTGAATCATTCCAGAAAATTACACTATTGTGAAAATAACCTGCAAACTTGAACATTGCTTTGTACGGAACACCTGCTGACAGAACTGTGCCCTGAAGGCTGGGGTACCTCATTAGAATCATCACCAGAAATGTACATGTAGGAGTCTTCCTATAAGAGCAAATATTTAAAGACACAAAAGCACACAAAGGCAGTTTGCAGACTGCAGCTGAATAA
Organism: Mystacornis crossleyi; assembly: GCA_013400655.1. Classification (NCBI taxonomy): domain Eukaryota; kingdom Metazoa; phylum Chordata; class Aves; order Passeriformes; family Timaliidae; genus Mystacornis; species Mystacornis crossleyi. The sequence continues at coordinate 13,188 of VYZQ01050613.1, forward strand.
ATACTAGGGAAAAGAAGAAGAAATAATAAAATATATTATACATAAAAAATCTATATTAAAAGAACATTACTAAGGCAAAAGCATCAGAAACAAAATAAGTTAGAAAATACCAGCATAACTTGCTACTTGTACAAATCCACTAATTCATTCTTTTGCACATATTCCCTAGGATAAGGAACTGCAACCCTTTAAACTAGTTATTTCTGAAAAAAAANAAAAAAAAAAAAAAAATCAGAGGGAATAAAAATATTTATGCACTGATATAAAACTCAATGAAAGATTTTGAAAGAAACAAGTGGAAAAAAGCAAGTATTGAACTTGTTCATTTGGATTTTTTTTCACTGAAACATTTTGGGAACTAAATTCAAAAGGATCCATTCCCAGAATTAGGAAAGATAGATGACATGCTAGAGTTTTATGTTCTTCTTTGTACCTGGTGTTCAAGATATATACCTATAAGATCGGAGAAAAATTTGCATAAGGCAGTGTAAAGATATTTTCGTTCCAAAATTATTTATTTTTAAAGAGGATTGGGCCATTAGTGGGTAATTTTAGATGGGTCTAATCTTCTAAAGAGACTAGTCTTGCCTAGAGTCCAAGAAAAGCAAGATGAAAGTATGACATTTATAAAGAGAGAGGTGGTGATGTGGGTGTGATCAAACACCTTTACTGCAGAGTGACACTAAGAAATACAGGTTAGGTTCTTTGTAAAGATGTACTCATGGATGCCACCACAATCTAAAACAATCTAAAAGTATAAAGAAATGAGAGTTCCCCACTGGGAAGGAGCCCTCAGTTTCTTGATGACCAGGACAAAAGGGGATAAAAGGGATCTTGGTAACTGCAGTTGCAATAAATGTGGAGTTACTATATCCAAATTAATGCATATCCTTATTATTTAACATTCAATCACACCACACTGTAGTGCAGATTTTGTGCTTACTCTTTTCCAGTGTATGGCTGGAGGGCTTCAGAAGCAGGAAGGGCAGCGCATTCTAGGCAGTCCGGGTGACTAACATAGCAGAAGACCAGCAGTTTCCTTCGTCAGTCAAGCCAACCTCACATATTTCAGATTAAAAAGTATAAACAACTGTGAGAAATTTTCAAGAACTAGTTTATCTGAGGGAATATATATATTAATTTCTTATGTATATATATGGCTTGGATTATGCAGTTCCAGTATCTAAGCACAATCTAAAGTGCATCTTATAAGAATGGATGACCTACTAAAATTTCTTATACTGAGATTAATTTTAGCTAATCATGAAGAAAAGACGTCCAGATCTCTTTGCTTCCAAAACTGAACTTGCATATTTTCACAATGTATACTAATCATTACATTACCTTTAACAGAGACACGTCCTGTCTCCTGTCATTTATCAATAGCCCACTTGTAATGCAAATGTCTAACTAATAATACCCCAGAGCCTCTGCTAGGTCTATCTGTGACTTATTCAAACCACATGATCTTTCTAAGAGAAAAGCTGCTGAACACTAACCTGAATCAGCTAACTAGTCAGATTTTACAACATCCTAAGATTTTATTTCTATGTCAACCATAGATTTCTTAAAGGAAAGTCCTACAGGAAAGAAAACCCCACACAGTATGATTCTTGAATTCTGAAGCCGGGCCAGTATCTTGCAATCTGAACAGTAGCCTTGTAACCCAGAAATGTCTTTCTTTATCAGTTATATCTTAGCCGAACCAGAGATACAAGAGATATGAGTCTATTTTTTTTATACCAGAGTGATGTTGAATGGTATTGCATTACTTTCCCATGTCTCTTCTTTCCTTGCCCTTCCCCACCTTTTGTTTTATGTATCAGCTCTGCTTGTTCACTTACACTGTAAGATCTTCAGAACAGAAGCGATATCACTGAATGGTAGGACTATTATCTAACACAGAGAGATTTGGCTTTTAAATATCACCATGATGCAAAAGGTAATTTTTCACTAACACAGAACAAAACCCTGTTATTCTACTGTTCAGCTACTGTGACAGAAGGAAAAAATTCCTACTTATTTCAATCTTCTTTAAGCTCTTGGAAGTTTAGATAGAAATAGGGTGATGAGGTGTGCATCTGAACTGTTTGGCATATTATTCTCTGATACGATGTATCTGACAGTTCACGTCTGATGCTGTGTGGCTTACTAGCAGCTGTGGCAAGATGCAACCATTCATGAAAGATTTCTAAAATAACATCTAAGTATTCATTACATTTCCTACTTATTGACATGGCTAGCTGGTGGCAATTCCTCTCCTAGGATTTAATTTACATTCCTCCAAGACCTACAACTGTATTTGTTGTCCCTTATTAAAAGTAATTTGTCCAAAGTTTGGCAATTTGCACTTTCCAGAAGCTGAATGCCAAATGTCATTGTTGATCACAAGATATATTAAATGTACTAACTGTAAAAGCCTGGTTGTAAAAGTAGGTATGCACATTTTCATGACAAATTTTAGCTAATAATTCTTCCACGTATATTGTGACTGTAATGTTTCAACCTCTGCATCTTGCAATCTGCTGTACACAGTACACTCAGTTCCTTAGTACAGCCAAAAGGATCCCGTGCCTTTCCATGTGCACTGTGCTCCCCTTCAAAGCCACGTCCTGTTGGCACAGGCAGGTTTAGTGCTGCCTGAGGAACTGCTACATTGCCCTCACGTGAAAGATGCCTGCCCACTCTACTGCATGAATATAAAAGGTCAAGTTACACATGCTTTAGATAATATAATTTTATGTCCCTTGTGCTTAGACAGAGATGTCTGCCTGTTGCCCTGAGACAAGGACTTATTTCTGGCCTGTGACAAAACTTTGGGAAGTTCCCAACATTTTCTATCAGCCAGGTTCAGGGGGTGCCCTGCTCAGTACTGTATTTCTGGCCTCCTCTTTTAATGTTTCTTCCTCCCATGTGTCTAACTTTAGATTTTGGATGTAATTTTGGGAGAAAGGCACCTCTGAGTCAAGAACTGCTTTCAAATAGGGAGATGCAGTTCTCCTTACTGGATTAAACTGGTTGGTTTTGTCTGAAAATATTGTTAACCCAAGCCTCTGCAAGCGTCTGTTAAGTCCCTAATCATCCTGGAAAATATTACTGCAGTGTGTTGAACACACCTCTTCCAAAGCCTTTATCAACTAAATATGTCAACTATTCTCTGAGACGATCAGACATTTGAGTTGTATGAATGCCATTATAACTGATCCAGATTTCCAAGAAACTATGAATTTCTAGGCATTGTTTCTACTTTAAATATCTCTTCTCTTATTAACTGCTGGGACCATGCCAAAAGTAGGAGATAAAGCAGATGATTAGAGATGCAATTTTAGATTACACTATCTGATTCAGAGTGTTCTAAAATACAATACAATACTTTTAATACTGTTTTTATCAGTAGATGGAATTTCATTTCAATGTAACTGAAAAGCAGTTTCATTTAACAACTGATAGGGTTTAGTCCAAGATCTACTTTTCTGTGTTATTTTAAATTGTCAGATTATTTTTCTTAAGAGAGTATCTAAAAAAGTAAAACAGCACTTGTTAAAGAAAAATAGTAATTTTATTGAAATATATCCTATGAAATAATTCATTTGCATTTGAATACAGAACTACATTTAACAACAGAAACAATTCGCAAGTGGCCATTCAGGCATTTAAAAAATACATTAGTGTAGTTTCCCTGAATGACACTGTACATATCAAAAGGAATGATTTGAAGGCATTCAGAAATTCTATTAGCAATACTTTCAATACCTGGAACATAAGAATGTACATGTAGCCTATATATCTTCAATGAAAAGCTATGTGTTATCTTTTATTCAGGGCCGTTAGTTCAATAACCAACTAAACTAAAGAAAATGTAAAATGAGTTAATGATACCTAAAACTTTTCTTGTTTCCCATTGCCTCCCGGTTCAATAGCTTCTATCTCAACAAATGTTTTCTGCATATTGCTCTAAAATTAGTCTAATATTAGGGGTGTCTAAGCAGCATCCATTTTCATGGCTGAATTCTTTCTTCCATCTCTTTCAAAAATCTAACTTTTCATTTATGGTCCAATATCATCTAAATTTATTTCTCTGCAGACCCAAACTTCAGCACAAGAGGAGTAGAAGATCAAGGCAGTTACTGAGAATTCTACATCTCTAATAAATGCAATCTGGGGGGGTCAATTCAAACTAGCGAGTTTCCTGGACCTGGCACCTCACCACACATGATTTCAATCGACTGGAAGAAGGAGTCTTTGCTCAGGAACATTATTTTCCCATTAGAGGCTAGACCAGGTTTGGTGAGCACCTGAAGTAAAGTTTCTAATGTCATTATCCCTGAAAGGAGTCTCATTTTTTTTTGTACCTAAACATTTTTGTAAGCCAAACCACTGTTAGGGGCAACCAAGGGATTTGTCTCAGCATTGCATTGCAGCCCAAAACTAAAATACTAATGTAGACAGAGCCTTAATATTCTGATTTTTATTACTTTGTTTTAGAGGTTCTGCTGTGCTTTCTTCTACCTGAGTTTGCTGGGCACTGCTCTGTGATCAAGGCATTCCTCTTTTATCCATGTCCCTGAGGCAATGAATCTTTTATTGTTTTTGGCAAAATGAAAGAAGTTCAAAAAAAAGGTCAACCCAGAACAGCTGGTGGTTAAAGAAACTTCAGTTAAGTGTGAAACATACCTCCTTAAACAAAAGAAGGCTTTGAACCCAGTCCTCCCACCTCCAAAAATGGGTAAATTCATCCAACTCAAATTGTCTTCATTGGTAGCATTTTTTGACATAAGCACATGTTGTAGCCCTCCTTGTCTGACAGAAGAATTCTAGTGACCGGGCTAAGCACTGAAGAATAATGTAAATGTCTCCATTCAGTCCCAGATGGGTGCTGAAGTCAACAGAGGAGCAAAATGCAAGTTGCCTCCTCTGCAGTCCCCACCAGCCTCCTTGGCCCCAGAGCTGTGCAGTGCCCTGCGCTGGTGCAGCCCAGCGGGCAGTGCCTGCCTCTCTCCAGGCACTGCAGGGTCAGCCACCTGGCACATTGCCAAGCTGGTTTTTTCTTAAAGACAAATAAATGTATCCAGGACTTTTTAAGTCATAAAACATCACAGTTTATAGCCGGGAAGCTTACATTTTAAGAGAAACCTATTTCATGAAGACAGGACGCACTTGAAATCTACACGAGGTGAACACTAGAAGTTTATTTAATATTATTGACTTCCTTATGTTTCAGGAGTGCAAAGACAGCAAATCACTGGAGTAACATAGCAACTCTGCAGGTCACACCAGCTGATCAAAAAGACTGAATAAAAGCACAGAAAGGTTGGTTCAAGAAATATTTCAGACCTCACAGTCCTGCTAGCAAGTAATACCAGGAAGCCAACTCCAAAAGTATTCATTCACTTTTTTCCCAGCTAAGAAAACCGAACGGAGGTTTATAAAGGGGATATATTACAAGTATTAGGAAAAAGAATAGCAGAAAGAAAGAATACCATACTTTAGTTCATTCAAAGTCACAATTTCTAAGATACGTTATAATTTCCAATACAGTAGTTATTTGAGTTTATAAATACATTAGAGAGGCAGACAGGGCAACACACCGTTATTATATATTCTGTGATAAAATACAGAACCCATAAGCCATTAGTGTTGCCATACTTTGGAAGACACAAAGACAAAAGAAAATTTGCACGTGTATAGCAGCTTACAAAGATATTTGGAGGCAGCAGAAATAAAAGTGATTATTCTTAAATGATTCTAGAACTCCACAATAGTTGTGCTTTAGCAATAGTTGTCATAGATTAGCTTTAGCTGTCAGCTTCTGCATAAATCAAGGGAAAACTAGGTCAAGAAGTACTAACAAGCATGTAATTGCCATTGTTATCTATAAGATAAAGCCACCTTCGTTTGTGATTTAGCTTTGCAAAAACTGCCAGGCTGGATCAGGCCATTAGCCCGTTTTACTCAGTATCCTGTCTCACTCTGATTAGCACCAGATAATTTAAAAAGGACCAAGAAGTTCCAGTATAGACAAATACAGGATAAACTGATGATAGGACACATTTCTTCGTACCTCCTGTGGCTTAATGTCTTGTTTGTGCCTTGGAGCATAAGCTTTAAGTACCGCCTATATCAGGTAGGACAAAAAATATTTTTGTAACTGTGCATTTAAAATTATTTACGCAAGGAAACATCAATATTCTGAAACGTGAATTGGATTTGAAGCTGAGGCAAAGCCCTGAATACTGTTTTGCTCGCAACTTTCAGTTTAAAAACTTTACATTCTGGGTTATAACTGTTGTTAATGTGCATTTCCTAAATAACTCAACATTAAATTAAACATCTGAGAAATGACACTTCTTCAGCTTGTTTTCTTGGATTGTCAAACTGATTGCTGCAGCCTTGAATGTCCAATTTTTATGTTACTACAAAGAAATACATTGGAGAGCCAAGCTGGGTATGAATATTCTAGAGTTCCAGCTAAAGAAACTACCACAAAAAGGCAGCAGATTGTCTTCTCTGTTAGAGATGCACTTTTGAGTCATCATCAGCTTAATTTAAAGGCACACAGAAATAGGTAACACATTTAGAAAGGTTTGTAAACACAAAAAATAAATGAAAGTTACACTTAACCTACTTAGTTATTCATCAGTTTACCTCCTTTCTGCAGGCAATGCCAGCTTAAATACTCACATTCTTGTCTTATATTCTGGCCTGGTTTTCAACAGTCTGAAATTTCTGTCTTCCTCCTCATCCCAATGTTCCAGCTCATATATTTCATCACACTAAATTGAACTAGGAAAGTGATGTGAACTGAAGAAAAAAATCTTTTAATTTTGCAGAAAAGCTACCTAGGTTACTATTTTTTAGATGGATCAACTCCAAAACATAAAGTCTTTCTAAACACTGAATATTATATTTATAGACTTTCTCAAATTTGCAAGTAGACTTTATTCCAGACACTTATATAGCGTTAATAATCTTAGTTCATTGCTAATTATGGCTTAATACCAGTAAATAATAAGAAAGAATTTTGATAGGGTTAAATCCTGGGCCAATTCTTTAGGTTTATCAAAATATAAAATATTCATAGAGCTACAGTGTAAGTACTTTATGCCCTCAATTTTGCCTTATGACCAGAATTCCAAACCAAATTAATTCATATACGTCAATTCATATAAACCCAGAGCATACTATAGTCTAAATTGTGTTTTAAGACTGCAATTTGTGTGAAAAGTTTGAATTTTGTGAAGACCTAGTGGCTTCTTCTTGTGACCCTGGCAAGGCATTTTGCTTCACCAAACACATTTCCTTCCTGCTTACAGTGAGAGTTCTGATAAATATGGACCTTACTGACCATGTAAGACTTGTTGCCAGCTCTGACACCTCAGTACACCCACGACAGCAGAAAAGGCTATGACCCAGCCAGAAAACCAGGCTGGTTAAAAGCATGTCTGATCAAAGCATCAATCAGGCAATGTAGCATCAACTTCACGTGGAAGCAGTGGAGGTCTTTTGTCATGTGTCCCCATGTCTGGGCTGGGCAAGGCTGTGGGGAGCAGGAGACCAGCCCTGCTTCAGCACTAATTAGACAGGGACTGATGGCCCTGGGGGGCTGCCATGGGCTCCTGGGCTGTGGGCAGGCTGGGGATGAAGCCACATGGAAGCTAAGCAGGGACAGGGAGGTCTTTAGTGCTCTCAAGACCCCAACAGGAGACACCAAAAGTGTGTTTAGAGCAAGTCCCAACACAGTAAATAGTTCACAATCTGTGTCGCACACAGAGATTACTTGCTTTCTCCCACAGCAAGAATAATTAACATTAAAGCCGGTCAGAAAATTCGGAGAAAATATTTTATTTTTGCAATTTTTTTACTTCCTCAATATGCAAATTTTGTGTTAAAATAGACCAATTGTGATGAAATCCCACTGGAAATCTGCCACCAGACAAGCTTTGAAACTTATCTTGGTGTCCTGCCAGCTCATCTCTGTGGTTCCTCAATAAAGCACCTGCTGGGTGCCATGACCACGTGTTCCAGGTCTTACAGGAGCAGCAGGACAGGCAGACTGGTGGATGTTCCTAGAGTCAAAACCCCATACTATTCCCAAGCAAATGTGAGCATTACTGTCCTGGTTTGGACAG
>VYZQ01050617.1:0-11194 GCA_013400655.1 Mystacornis crossleyi
TCATTGAGTCCAGCCTTTGATCAGAGACCACCTTGTTCACTAAACCATAGCACTACATGGCATGCCCAGTCATTTCTTCAACACTTCCAGGGCTCACCACTTCCCTGGGCAGTCCATTCCAGTGCTTGACAACCCTTTCTGTGAACAAATTCTTCCTGATGTCCAACCTGAATCTCCCCTGGTGTACCTTAATGGCATTTCCTCCTGCCTGTCACTAGTTGCCTGGGAGAAGAGGCTGACCCTCACCTTGTTGCAGCTTCCTTTCAGGTAGTACAGTAATTAGATTCTAATATAGATTGTTTATTGAGCAGGAGAGGAAGAACCTCTGCCTGTGCTCCCCACAATCCCAATGTCATTTCTACTACCAAAATTAAATTAAAATGTAATTGTATGTTGTAGGCATAATAACAGAAGAATCCTCATTTTCAGTAATAACACAGGCAGCAAACACCTCACCTTCTACTATTTAAATTGCCACTTATGGACAGACTTTCATACAAAGTTCTAATGTAGCAGCACAGTAAGAATAAGCATGACCAAAATAGCACTACACAAACTTAAAAGTACATTGATTGATAGAAATAATAACACAAAACCACTGGTAGTCACACAGGCTTAGCCATCTGCTGCTGCAGTTACTACATCTTTCTTTTGTGGGTCTTGGGCACTAGCAAACATAATAAAACATTTGTTCCATTTAGAAAGAGGCAGTTACAGTAATGTCGCCATAGGCAGAATAATAATAAAACCACCTTCCATCTCTCCAGTTGCTCTTTAGCTACCAATGAAGTAATTTCTAAGCATGTGTTATCATTTCAAAGATGATAGTCAAAAATTCACTCATCTAGTCTTCTTACTTCCTGAATACCACTAATCATAAATAATGTTGTATAAATAATCGTTTACATATAAATTACCACATTTCTGAGGCTGTGAGCAAAAATATCTTCTGCTGACCTAGCTGATCATTTGGGAGATGCTTAATCAAAGAACGACATAAAAGAAATACCACAGGTCTTATACAATAAAGCCGGTATGCACAATAAATGTGCTGCCTAATCAGATAAAATTCAAAGATTTACAAATAAAATTTATGGAAAGCAAACCTCTTGATTTTCTCTGAAATCATTTCATTATGGAAAATAAAAATTATCTCCTTTAAGATCACTTTATAATACCTGATTTAAAGCTCTGTTAACTATTGCTTTTATTTTGCATTTCTCTTTCACAGACATTCTGTGAATAGTTTATTATTCCCTCCTGGAACCAAGAATTTGAACATCAGTTACCCAACCCGAGAAAAGTCTTCTGTCATCTAATCTCACTACTCCTTTTCCCTGCAAGTGTTTCCATCTCCTCACAGATGAATCCACTGGTAAAACTGGTTGGTGGTTTGTGGGTTATAAGAACATTTCCGTACTCAGCATAGCACTGGGGCTGTCCTAGGTTACAGNAATTTCAAAATTATAATAATTCAGAGGGAAAGGGGTTGCATTTTTCCACCCCAAAGGAAGCTCCTGCCTTCCTTAGCAGACACCTGTCTTTCAAACCAAGACAGGGGAATACCTTGACTGGTGTGACATTGACTGAAAAAGGGAAAAGACGGAGCTTTCTTTCAGAGTTATCCAAACTCTATATTACCCGACATCTTGGACCAGGCTGACAACCTCTTTAGATGAAATGAACGTTGAAATAAAAATAAATGTAAAAGCAGGATTACTACAGGAAAGCTGTGGAGTTCTTTGAAAGAGTGGTTTTGAAAAGGTATTAGGTCTTACTGTTAAATACCATATATATTACATTTGTAATAATGTTGCACTTACATAGTAACTAAATTATTTCTCTGTCATCTAATGAAAACCAGTGAAATCAGAATAATTTTGTATAGATGGCAAGGTCACTGGAAAGCTATACCCATACTGTGAATATAGTCAGGGGAATGCTCTTACTTAAGAATGAGGGATACACTTCAGCAAAATATACAAATCAGCATTCACTCTGGTCCACCCAAACATGATTCCACCATATACCTGGAGCACATCTATCTGAAAAGCATGTCTAGATTGCATTTGATAACACAATGGCAAATTTTATCTGTGTGATGAATAAATGCCTGTCATACACTGTTTGGAAGATTATTTTGCAATTGTCTCTGATATTGAGCAGACAGAATATGGTTATCAGTGACACAGTTGCTAAGTCTATTAAAATTATTTGGTGATAATAAATGAGCTCATGACTTCAGGCTGAGGACTTCATGCTTATAACTACTTCCTGCTTGATATTACACATTGCTAGAGAATTGACCTTTAGTGACCTATGACAAAAATATCATATGTCATGTTTCTCCTATTCTGCAGTGAACAGTCCATGCCTAATGAGTGTCCTAAATTTCAAGAGAGGAGCTCAAAAGAGCACTTGAATGGGTGGAAATATAAGAAGGGAGACTGAAGACCTCTTGATAACCCTTGATAGAAAGATCAAATGCAGGAACTGGGCATTTTTGTGTACTGGCTCATAGTGAATGAGATTTTTGCTGTGTAAGGGTTATCTCTGTAGGAAAATTACATTAGTTCATTTAATGATTTACAGTTCTTCAAAATGAGAATGTGTAATTGCTGTCAAGAAAGACAATCTATTTCCTCCCTTGTTATACTTTTAATTTTTTAAAATCTGCAAGTTCCTTTGATCATCCGTCTTTCTGACAAAAGCCTTGTGGTCATGTTCTGATATTAAAGGCAGGCATGAATTAAGAGATGGATTTTGTGTTTAAAAGATGACAAGATTTAGGCTCACAGTGATCTCCAAGGAAAGGAACTTACACAGTCATAAACCTTCAACTTCATTCAAATCTTACTCATCTGAGAAAAGCCTCTGATGGAGGAGGTTGAGCTGCTAAAAAAATAACATGAACACTTAATTCCAATAGCAATTCTAGAGTACAGGAAATGTTTCACTGCTGCTGTCTTTAGAACTATACATTAAACAAACTCAACTGGACTGTTCATCTTTCTTGTTAAATGACACTTGACAGTTAAAATTGTTGGGACTCTCTATTTCCAGAATGACAGCACAAATAAAAGTCTTTGGAAAACATGAAACTACAGTAGGAAGGTAGAAAAGGCACTTTTGTTTTTTTCTATTAAGAGACCAAATTTTCACAGTGCACATATAAAGATTCAGCTGTTAAATCTTTCCTCTGAGCTCTCCTTCCTTGACATTCAGAACATGTGATCACGACAGGTAGAGCTGACAATTTTATTTGTATCTCTAAATGATGAGCATGCCACCTGTAAAGACCTTGAGCGCCCCGAAATTCCCCAGACCATTTATTTCTTTATCAGTCCATCAAACTCTTTTTATCTACAGCATTCATGTTTACCTCATTTCTTTGTAAACCTTCTTGAAATCTGAAGAACCAGTTCAGAATTCAGACTGTTTATTTTGTATTTAGTTTTCAGAAAAATGTCATGTATGTGGTTTCGCATTTCATTGACCAAGAAAATTCATGCATATCATCAGTGACCCTAAGAAGCTCCCCTAAGAAGTGACATCAGTTGTCTGATGAGTACAATTACAGAGGTAGAAGAGAAGGTAAATAAAAGAAACTAACTTTATACAAGGAGAAAAGATACATATTATGTATACGACAACATTGCAATATTGCTATAACAATAAAAAATTTAAAATATATCCAACCAAATTAAAAAGTAAAGCTTAAAGGAGAGCACAAGTGTGTAGAGGGAACCACTGGATTTCCAGTGATCTCTTAAAAGAGCATAATTTATTTTTGTTTCTAAAGAACCTAACAACATCACAAACCAATATATATATATATATATACACATTACCTCCAATATATGAAATGGAGGTAAAAGACCAATCTACCCAGTACGACACTAAAGCAACTGTGCTGAGAAACTTCTTAGCTTTGTGTACAAAGCAATGCAGAAAAAAGGATTTATTCAGGAAACAATACAATAGTAATTTGAGATAACAAAAAGATGATTTTTAATAAATGATCATTTATTTTCCAAATTCATATTCTGTCATTATTTAACTTGTTACTTTAATCCAGAAAGTTTCTGAGGACATGTTATGTTTCCAACAATAAGTGTCAGACTAGGAGACTATTTTTGCACTGATTTTCAATTTTTAAAGGCTTTGCCAGCAACATGACTGTCACTGTCCTGGGACATTTGTCCAATGCTGTTACAGATGCAAAACTATCTCAAAGCCAGTTTTGTGGCTTGGTTGGGGTTTTTTGAGTTTTTGTCCTTGAAGATAGTTCATCTAATTATTGGCAGATGAACTGCCACTAGTATGTAAGATCTGGTGTTCTAGGGCCACAGTGGTAAGTGTTTTTCACAGTGTTTATTGCTGTATCTTGACAACAGTCTCACTTTCTTTTATAAACCTCTACTGTCCATCCCACTTTAGATTAGAACTCCAGAGTACACTTAGTGTTCAGTTCAGTGAAATATGGAAGCCTTTTCTTCCTCCTGCCTAGAAACTGTCAGTATGAAAATCCATGACTGATGTTTTCTTTTCCAGAATTAGATGATCAGAGGAGTTGTTAGACAGTAAACCAGTAAAAAAATATTGTTTCCAGGAGACTTGTACTTAGTGAGATTGTGGGAAACTGCATTTTATTAAAAGAAACCACAAGATATGCAGACAAGAGCAACAGCTTAAAAAAAAAAAAAAGGTAAAGGAATGTCTTATTTTAAAAATGTAAGATTACATAAAAACATCTTCAAAGGGTTTTTAATTATTGAAATGTAAGTATTTGGTGCTATCTGATTTCTGTAGAACCATATTGTTTGTGAGTTTTGGAGGATTATTCTTTGAGTGTGGCACATCTACTGATTACTGCATATAGTGGCAAAGAATTGCTCATGGATATGTATGACCAGCTGATGGGCTCTGTACTATTCCTGGCTGTCCTCTCCAAATAGATCCTTTCACCTCAGAACACATCCTGCATAACCAAAACTGCTTAAACAGCTATTATCCTTCAGGGACTTCAAACAAAATTTCTATGGGAGGAGAATGTTGGGTCAGAGTATTCTTCTCTAAGATACCAGGCTTTCACATGCTTTCTCCATCATCAGTGCCCAAAATTGTGTTTGTATGTATGGGTAGGGTAGGGAGAAGGTAAAGTAGGGACAACAAATAATGATCTATACATTAATAAAGGTAACTTATCTTTGACATTTCTGTGCAAATGCACCTAAATTTTCTGTGGTACTGCATATTTCAAAGTGACAGATCTGTCAAGGTCAGCTTTTGCCACATACACGTATACAGTTTTGATTCAGCTGGTTCCTTGGACTGCCTGGCAGCTTGTGTGTCTCAGTTTGTTGATGGAGGACAAGGACCTTGGCAGTACGGTAAAACCAGGACATAGAAATAAGACAGTTAGGTTCTGCAGGCATTTTCTTACACACTAGAAACTCTCCGGTTGCTTATAGGAGCACAAGACACTTCTGCTTTACTGACATTTGTTGCTTCTGTAGCAGCCCTAACTGCAATATCCCAAGTTGTTTGAAACATCGAGAATGTTTATTAAAGTGTAGAGATGTTCTAGTAAACATGTTAGAATACTAAAAGCTGGTTCTTAAAGGATGGTTAATTTTCAATTCTAAGATAGCTGATTGTTTATAAGTCAGTGAAACAGGTAGAATTGCCTGTCACTAAGCATGCTCAGGAATTTCACTTAAGGTCTTTCTGTGTGCATCTATATTGTTCTGTCAGGTTGGAGTTCCAAATTCCCTCATCTCAAAAACTAGATTGGTTTTAGCTCTTTGACTCTGGGTGAAAGCAAAACAACTAGACTGGTTTAAGCTTTTTGACTCTGGGTGAAAGCAAAACAAGTACTTATTTGCCAGCCAGGAAACTTAGACCTGAGAACTGGGACTGTGTCACATTTAATTCTCCTGGCCACAGAAATAATAGTCATCTCAGTGACTTAAGTTAGACTGTGGTCTAAGATTCTACACTCAAGCAAAGTCAAGAGAAATGAGAATCCCTAGACTCCATGTGAAATGTCCAGCCCAGCTGCAAGAACCATCCCGAACAGAAATCCTGGAGTAAGACTCACAAGTTTAATTACGTATTTATGTGTCTAGTGAATGTTGATAGAAGAGCCACCAAAACTGGTGTAAATACAATGCTAATGATCAGTATCTTCTATATGATATATGAAGACATCAGAGATCAGTATTTTTGCAGTTTTAAGTTCTGAATTCATACAATTTAAGCCTGCTTCACTGTTTTTAACAGGATTCCTGACAGCTAACTGTATTTACATAAATTTATTTATTTCATTATATTAGACATGAAACATCTGAACGTGCCGTGTTCAGTGGGCACGTTAAATCCCCCAAGAATCTGACTTTAATATTGTTTAATTTCCTCTGACCTCAGGGAGAGGCTGTAGAAAATTTCTACAGTCATTCACCCTAATCATGATTCATTTTTATCTTTACTTTAAAGAATTATCAAATCAGATTACTGTTTTATATACACTTTTTTGCATCAGTTTATTTTTAACTGCAGTCAAAGTCTGGTTCCTACTTTAGAATCATAGACTCAGAGAATATGCTGAGTTGGAAGGGATTCATTAAGATCATGGACTCCAACTCCTGGCCCTGCACAAAACACCCCAAGAGTCACACCATGTCCCCAAGAGTATTGTCCAAATGCTTCTTGAACTCTGTCAGGCTTGGTAGCCTGTTTCAGTGTTCAATCACCCTCTCTGGTTGAAAAACTTTTTCCTGATCTTTCCAGATAACTCTTTAAATTTTCCATCTCTAGCAAATTTTCGAATTGTAATTTTACGTGTGTAAAAAAGTTACTGCCAAAACCACACCATGCCTCCCAGTGACAACACCTGTGCAGAAAGGGACCAAGAATAGGTATGACTTCACCTACTCAACACAAATAAGAGTTTTGTTGAAGGGTAGGCATACACCCTTGCTGAATGGAAACTGATGTGTCTTGATTAACTGTTTTTTTCTTGTTTCCTTTTCCCTTATTTTTGATCTGGGCTGTTGTCTCTCTCTTATTAGAACAGGTTATTTTATGTCCCTTTTCCTCAGTAATCCTCTTTTGACACAGAGTTGTCAACCTAATCTACAAGAACCTTTCTGCTTTTCTTCAGCCTTATCTCATGGGAGGGAAATAGGTTGGATATGCAGGAGCTAAGATTTTAAAACTGAGGCAAAGATGCCTGACTTTAATATTTTATTATGTTTTTTGCAAAGATCTTCCAGTGTGGCTGATGTGCAGTCTACCGCATCTTTATTAATCATTCCAGTGAAATCACCAGGTTAAGGTAAGATCTATGGTTGATGATACAGATGTGATCTCATCTGAAGGTTTTAAAGGAACAATCCATGTTCAGTGTTGTCATGGCTTCTGGAACCTACGTGCATAGTTCTTGAGTTCTGGTTGATACTGGAAATATTTCTCTAGATGTGTAAGATTTCCTTGTGAAATTGTGAGCTTGAGTTCCTGATGCTGACCACTGGCCGCCCGGAGGCCAAGCAGGCGTCTTGCTGAGGTGTCCTGGTCAGAGGCAAAGCCACAGCTTGGCAGACAGATCCCTTATTTCTGCTCAAGGCTTCTGTGTGGAGCTGGCAGCAGTCTGATGAAACATAGCCAGCAGCAGAGGCACAGGAGGAGAGAAGGACTCAATGTAGCAGCTTACCAGTCTTTATTCCCCGACCCAGGGGCCGGGAGAACTTAGCACTGAAAGAGCGAGGCTACAAAGAGCGTAAGGTAATCGCTGTAGCAACTGATAAAGCGGGGCAGAAAAGGGAGGTACAAAGTGGGTGAACCAATGGGGAATTGACATGGGGTGACAGTTGGCAAATCAGAAGGTCTCAGGGGAGGGTTCATTTCAAAACAACCAATGAGGGGCTCAACTGAACAGAACCTTCCAGTAATTAATTGAATAGGGAACAGAGTACATACATAAACATTAGGGTGACATAAACTGGGGAGGTACAAACCATATCCAATGGGGGAAACAGGGAGGCGGGAGCAACAGGGAGAAACCAATAGGAAGCTAAACATTACCAAACAGACATAGAACCTACTAGAACGGGAGGTGGTGGCCCAAACTTAGAGTGGCATCCAGTGAGGGTGTGGCCTACACATTGGTGTCGCCCTCAGCACCATCCTCAGACCCGTCCTCGGACCTGCTGTCCTGGGTGGGGAAATCCACCCACTGGATGCCCTGATTGACTTTCATGGAAAACAGCCCATCTGTTGGCCAGTCCACCGCAACAAGTTCCCATTTTTATATTTCCACTGAGTTGAAAATTCTAGAGGTGGTAATACTGTGGTACTACCTGGGGCTGACAATAAGGGTGTTTAGCCTCAATGAGGCAGTCTTCATTAAGAAGCACCTTTCATGTGGAGCAAACAAATTTTTTCAAATAGAATTGGATTCAGCTATAGAAGGTAAGCAAGAAACCAACATATATTGAAGGAAAAAATTACCATCAGATTAGAAAGAACAGCAGTTATTTAAAAAAATTAGTTGTGATATTGCAGTTCTGGGAAAGGGCTGCCTAGCAGGATCCACATTCCTAATATCTAAAATTCCTGGTAGATATCTAATATCTACCAGCTATAATTACTGTGTGGAAGTCTCAGGGAGATTAAAATACCATTTTTGGCCTAATCAAAACTTCCACAAGTTTCTGCAAAGGGAAAATATATCTACATTTTAACATTATTCAGTTAAATATTCTATCTTTTCAAGTAAAAGGTCTATAAATATCATGTATTTATAGAGCTTGTTTAGGGGAACAAAAATACTTCCAAAAGCTTTAGCAAATCCTCTCCAAGCATAATATAGCTAATTACTGGTATTTCATATGAGTATGAATGAAATCTTCATAGTATATCATAGAAAAATTAAAGCATTTAATAAATCATCTGCTTAGGATATTGAGTAAAAATTAAAGCATTTCACAAATTATCAGATACGCATAATCCTATCTAAAGACCTTAAACCAGAAAGAGAATATGATTGTTTTTGTAGAAAAGTTACTTCAGTCCTCAATTCCAAATAATACTAAAGTCAGAGGCAATGTTAACCAAAGATGAGTCATATCTCTTCTCTGGTAATATATGGCTTAGCAGATGATGCCTAGTGTTCTGAATTGATCTAGCACCTTAGTATTGCCAGTGAAACCACAGAGGGAACTATGTAATATAATTGTTTGGTAAAGCTTCTTAACATTTCCTTGACACTGTTGACATGGTTCCATAAGGTGCTTTCAGTAAGATGTAACATGACTAACTTTGTTTCTCAGTCACATTTTTTTAAGTGAAGGGAAAAAACCACCCAAAACTATACTAAAAGAACACCATTTTGGCGGTTTGAAAAGGAAGCACTTAAAAGTTTAAATATACCAGCATAAAGATGACTTGTAAAAATTAACTACTGAAGTAATATTGCATACAGACTGTGAATATGATTATAGATGCCTTTCCCTACAGAACTCCAATCTTATCCATCACCCAAGGACATGAAGTAGTGTTGTGTGTTTTTTTTAGAGGTTTGTCACAGAAGTTAAAGAACACCGTGAGGAGTGCAAGGACCTAGGGCTACTACTCTGACATGGAAGTTCAAGAATCCAGTACATCTGTTTTACAACATCACTTTGTTCAACCTATGCACCAACTAGACGCTGTGCCACTCATTTCAGCCCTCTAGGATCTCCTGTTCAGCCAATTCTCAATCCACTTCACTCATCCAGTCTTCCCTATTTGCCTATGAGCAATGAGAATGTTGTCTGATACAGTGTTGAAAGTCTCTGAAGTTGATATGGACGATATCTACTGCTCTCCACTCACCCATCCAGATAGCTGTTTCACTGTAGAAGGCAATCAGGTTTCCCAAAGTGTAAAAAATTTACGTGATTTTAGAGAACCAATTGACGTGCTTTAGGCATAGAAATGGGTACTACTGTAAAGTAAAATAATGAAATTGGAAAAAAAAATACAATATTGTTTGATACCTGCTTCTAGTGTGAACACTATTTTTTCATATTGGCTTTCAGGAAGAAAAACAAATATTTCTATGTATAAAACCAAGGATCAATGAAACAATATTAGTGAAGCTAAAAAAACCTCACTGAGATGTGTAAGAAAAAAAAGAGGGGAAAAAAGGTACAAGAAAAGGAGAAAGGCCATTTTTTTCTGAAATATGTTAAGATCCTTTATTGACTATGGGCTTTATTTTGCTGCCATCATGGCAAAGGACACACCTTTCCAATCTGTTAAAAATTTTCTGGTTTTTGTAGCATCAGGAAACTTACGTGATTAATTCCTGCAGGTTTCAGTTCAGATCTAATGAGATCTGACCCAGTTATAGACTTATTCATGATAACTGATAAGCTACACCAAAAAGATGACTTCAGGGAAGTTGCTATAAAAGTTATGGAAGGAAAGGTTAGAATCAGAAAATTAAACGGGGACTTCTTTACCTTCTATGCTTAAAGTTAGAAGTAACGGAAAAGAAAGACAGCAAATGTTTGTTGTATGAATGTTGCTTTAGAGCAAGTAGTAGACTTAAATAAAAACATACTGAATTAATGGCAGCTCTGATATAGCATGTAAGATAAGTACTTTAGTTTTAATGGAAGTGTTGGAAAACTGGAAATGTTGAGTTATAGTGCTGAATTTAGTGCATTAAAATACATAGTTATGATTTAGCAGTCTTTGTTGATGATGGTTAACATTTAAAATTGTTCTAAGTAAAGGAGAAAATCATGAGAAGGCAAGCAAAAATTGGTAAGGTTTTGAAAATAAAGCTAATATAGAGTGAGCATGACAAATTCTTAAAAGAAAAAATAAAGCTTTATGAATATCCCCAAAAAGGCACATTTACATCAAAAAAATGTAGATTTTTCAACAAGGGAACCTGGGATATCTCTGTATTAATATTAAAGATATTTAATAATGTTGGAATTTTCAAAATTATACCAGAGAAAAAGTATTATTCTACTCTTTTTTTTTTTTTCCTGACAGACATGGTAACAGTAGTTTAAGGTTCTGCAGCTGCTAACTAATGTATTTGGTCTTTCTCCTGTGACAGCATATTCACACAAACTTCTGTTTTAGTCTAATTATTTATTAAAATGGGTGGAAATTAAACAATATAGAGGTAAGA
>VYZQ01050618.1:10342-23859 GCA_013400655.1 Mystacornis crossleyi
TGTGGCTGTTCAGAGCATGTGCAGTTCTCTGGTTGTTAGCAAAGCAGCAGAATGAGTGAGAGGCTCTTGCTGCATTCTACTAGCTCTACAAAGCAGACAGATGGAATTAAAATCTGGGGGTTTTGTTCTTTTTCTTTTTTTCTTCTTCTNTCCCTGGATGTATTCAAGACACATGGAGGCGTGGCACCTGGGGAGTTGGTTTAGTGGTGAACTTGGCCGTGCTGGGTTAACAGTTGGACTTGATGATCTTAGTGATATTTTCCAACCCGAACCATTCCATAATTATAAGTAACCTAGACCGCTAGTCCAGAAAAGATGTCAACAATTGCAGTTACTGACCATCTGATCCTGGGCAACTTTGTTTTCATAGTTGGTAGTGACACAGTTACTGGAAAACTCATTCCAGTGGTCTTCCCTTCCAGATCCTGTGCAGCGTTTATGGGGCCTGTATTGCAGTCATTTGATGGCAACTGCTGCCCTTACTGCCTGTCACTGAATGTCACCTTCTGCTGCCTATCAGTTTGGCTGAGAGATTGGGGAAACCCTGGCCCATCCTTGGGCCTTGCTTGGAGCTCTAAAATTTCCAGGAAATCTTAAAAGGTGGTGAATAAAAACATTAGTTAATTTTTTTTTCTTCTTAATTTCTTAAATAACCTTACCAAGCTACTTTCTGCTAATTACATAGATTGAGTGGAAATAGAGAACCATAGTCAGTGCTTCCTCAAAGTGGGTTTATTTTCACATGCTTTCTTCCCTGTCTTCCTTCTGCGGCAGTGTTTGCTGTTGACAAGACTATAGGACACGGGGTAGCAGCTGATTTTTTGCAGCTGAGCATGGTAGATATTACCTGACAATTTGTCATATTCAGGTTGGACCAAACTTTGACTTGTCATAAGCTTTTCTTTCCATTTCCAGTGATGACTTCAGATTTTGTTTTGACAGATTTATTGCTCTTTTGTATCATTTCTAAGAATTAGGAGCTGACCATGTTACAACCAGCTCTACAGTAAATCGACTAAAGTAGTTGTTAATAGTGACAAAACCTTGGAGTTTAACAGTGGTGTTTAGAACAAAAGTAAGTTCTACAAAGAGAAATGTTGATCGTAGTGTTGTGGTTCTTCCTTTTCTTTTTCTTGCTTGTTGCTTTCCTTTTTTTTTTTTGGCTTTAAGGCATCTTGTTTTTGTGGTAGGGGAATGGAGGGGGTGGGGAATATATTCCTCTTTGATGTCCTGGTTCCAAACTCTTACGAAGATTAGTGTCAGGCTTCGCTCTCCACACCCTTTGTGTTGCAATATGTCTTATTTTGTTGAGTTTTGTATTTTTTCATGAAATATCATCAGAGATGAAAATATTTTATGAGCTAAAGTCTTGGGCAGAATTGATAGGATCAACAAATTTTATTTTGCTAAAAAAATATAAATAAAAAAAGTTTAGTATGTTCATATGCCAGCATAAGTAAGGATGCATTGTTGCAAGATGGTCAGTTCTAGAAAAAAGGTCTCGCTAATTGAAGCATAGGTATTTCCAACAAAAATAACAGGGCATAACCGTCTGTGGGCAGTTGGCTTTATGTTTCTGCTCCCTACAATGCATGTGTTAAAACTGAGCAGATTTCTTAACAAAACTCTCTCTTGAGTCTAAATACTGATTTCCCATAACTATACAACATGATTTTCTTCAAAATGAATTTTTTGGCTTGCTGCCAAAGCCAGCATGTAAATGTTAAAATGTGAAAGATTAAACCCCTCTGAAGAGAGTGCATGACTAAGGATGTCAGATATTTTTCGTGGTCAGTCTGTCCCTCTGTCACATTCAGGAAGATTGGCAGCAGCAGCACAGGGACCAGAGCTGGTAACTGTAAGGAGTAGCTGCTCTCCCTGCAAAGAGCATTAGGGCTCTGTGCTGGATGAGGTGTGAAGTTAGTAGTTTTTGACTGTGCTGGTAGCACTGAAACCACTTTCATCTAGGTGGGGGTTCAGTCTTTTTTCCCTTACACTTTCTTATATTTGTATGCAATATGTGTGTTTGAACAATGAAGCATAAACAATTCCAAACGCTTGTTCAGAAAAATAAGAAATAAGTAGGCATTGCAGCAGATGTTCTTGTCTCTTCCCTGAGGGCGCAGACAGTCAGAACCCAAATTCCCTTTAATTATCCTGGTAATAGACATATGCACACACATAAAAATGCAGCAATATGTACTTCTAGCTGGGGGAGCTCTGGCAGGGCAAAGAAAACAGGAATGCAGGCTAGATTTTAGACCTTGAATGTTAGAGCGGATTGTAAAAGCAGGTGAGGGAACCAGGGCAGGGCAACGGCTGTGACTGTGTCTACCCTGCCTAGAGAGCAGTAGACAGGTGGCCAGGGCAGCCACTTTGTGCCTACTGAGAGGATCAATGAAAGATGAGAGTAATTGGGTAGGAGGAAGTAAGTTTACCGTAGTCTTAAGAAAGAAGTTCAGGTTTTCATGCATTTAAAGTCAAGAAACACATACTGTAGGAAGTATGCTTCATTTTCTCTTTTCCCCATTAATAATAAATTACTTACAGCCCTGCCTCATTACCTCCAAAATTGTTCTGAAGCTGTAATAGCTGTTCGTAAAATGAATGCGCAGTAAACAGGTGGTGAACTTTCTGGAAAATATCAAGAGGTTTATGGCCTTGGGATTGGTTTTATCACAAATGATTTAAAGCAGAGGGGAACACGAGAAGCTAGCAGAGCTTCTAGATAAGGCTAGATATAGATATTTATTTCTTGGTTTCTGCAGTTCTCTTTGTATGGAAAAGCAAGCTTCTGGACTGTATTAACTTTTATTGGTTAGTAGAAGGAAGGCAGCTGGCTTGTTTATGTGATCTAGAGACCTCCAGAATACTGCATCTTGAAAGGCATCTGTAGTTTTGAGGTTGCTTTGTCTTTTTGTTGGTTCTTTTTTCTTTTTTTCTTTCCCCCTCCCTCTAAGCAAAGACGAGCTCTGAACTGCAGATGGAGATCTGACATGTTTTCTTGTTTCTAAAGGAGAACCAAATGTAGTGTGGTAAGACTTAAAAGAGGAATCTTTTAGTTTGTGGTTGCTGATTTAATCATTCTGGGCGACTTTGTAACTTCATCTTTTCCTTTATAGAGGATTGGGTTGCGTTAAATAACGCTGCCTAAACAAAAAAATTTTTTTTTTCCTTGGCAGGAACAAGTGATGTTTTGTTTTCTTGTATCTTCCTGAATACCTGTTTTGGAAACTTTACTGTTCCTAGTGTCTAATCACTAATTACCAGAATGTCTGTATTTTTCAATGTATTGATCAGATTAAAACATATTCATAATTTCTATGAGAAATATTTTTAATTTTCAATTTTATTAGAAATAAAGGCTTGACTACTATAAACATATATTCTTTCATTTCCCAATTATGTTGTCCACATACTCTTAATTCTGTACGCAGCTGTGGTATAAATGAGTTCTGTATTGCAAGTGCAATGTCTTTATCATTAAAGTCCAGTACTGAGTACTGTAACAGATCCATCTGTCCTAATCCTTCCATTTTACAGAAAAGCATTAAAGGGTGTTGGGTGATGCTGTCTTTTTTTGTTGAGTTAGTGCTCTTCTCCTCATGTGTCATGTTCAGCCTGCTTCTGGTGTACTCCATTTAAGTTGTTACAGCCTTCTGGTAGCACAGACCATTAGATCTATTTACATCTGTGGCCTCCGCAGGCCTGACATATGGATGATTATACCTTACCAATGAAAAAGTGGACGTGCCAACTATGTTCCATAGTTGCCACCACCAACTATGCCACCACCAACAAGTGGACCAGGAATTTTGCTTGGAGCATTGAACTAGGATTTTCTTCTCAATTTTTATTTTTTCTTCTAGAAAACATTTGTCCCTTTCTGGGAGGTTTAAATATTAGAGAATTGCCTTTTCCATATTTGTTTATTTGACTAAGGTTCTCAATGCAGTAATTTGTCCTTCTTGTGTATGAAAAATTACAGAAAAAAGCACCTTCCTGGTGCCTTCTAATTCATCCTGGTGGTGAATATATGTGCCTAATACTTAATGTGATGTTACTTGGGTATTTTCTTGCTCCTTCTATGTCACTTCAGCTCTGGAACCAGAATGAAGTGCTGGTCCTACCTTTAAGCTCTACTATTGTAGGATGCATTAATAATTATTTTGTCTGCCCCTGCAATGCATGCTAAAGGAGGAGAGCATTAGGAGCCATGTAAAAAGGGTTAATGAATACCCAGAGTGTTGATCCAAGGCTGTAATTGTATTGGTGTGCCTGGCTTTGCATGCCATAGCACCTCTGGAAGTACAACCTAGGCAATGGGTGCTCTACAGGATCTCCCTGTGGGATTTTCTCCAGACCTGTGGAATAGAGCTCCACAGCATGGACAAGACAGTCGCCTTGGGGATACTGTTCTGCAACAAGCATAAGCAGACTGCATAGGCAGTCAAGGTCATAAAGCTAAAGAGGTATATGGTCCTGGAAGCAGATCTACCAACATAACATTGCATATAGAAAGCATATGTCTGGAATTCAAGGTTTTGGAAGAGCAGCCTGTAGTGGGCAGGCCTTCTCTGCTTTGCAGTGAGCTGCTGTCTTCCAAGTAGAAGCTTGGCTTCTACCATGGGCCTTATGGAAGGAGAGCAGGACAGATGTTTGTGCTTAGATTTTGAAATGAGTATAGTTAGCATGTTGGTTTTGCTGGAGTCTTGTAACCTCTAGAATGAATTTTTTCTATAAGAGAAATTGAAAAATATTTGCTGTGTTAATTATAGTTGTTAGATGAGGGGTTTTTTTGTTTGTTTGTTTACGATTTTTTTGTCATATCTTTTTCTTTCTCAAAAGAAACGTCACTTTTAATGGTTTCATGGTTGATGTGTCCAACAGGAATAAACCCATTGGGAAAAGTCTGCTCTGGCCTGTTTTGCCACAGAGCTAAGCTAAGGTTAGAGTAGTAATTTGGTTCAAAGTAAGTAAAACCAGAGCATGACTTTACAAGTATGTAAAGACTTTATGACTATATAAAAAATAACTTGCATTTGTATGGGTTTAAACACTTTGTACCAGCAACAGAACCACCATACTTGTAGAGGAGCTTCACAGCAACCTGAGGAGTGCACAAAGTAGTTTGTTCAGGTGCAGTGTAGTTTTCTTTCGATTACAATGACAACCAGACAAGTTGTGATGCCTAATCTAGAAGTTTGTTTGCAGCTGTGTTTTCGGAAGCTCACCTGAGGTAAAAAACACCTGTATATGCTGTCTAACATTGTCAATTACATGTTTGTAACTATTTAGCTTCTTTCTAGTCAGTATTTACTTTAAAAAAAAAAACAAACACTTATTAATCAAAATTATTTAGAACATGGAGTCATTGCACACAAATGCTGAGCAACACATGCCTTGAATGAGTTCTAGAAAAATAAGTTATACTTTTGACAAACTAGGCCGCAGCCCCTTTCTGATAAGCAGGGGTGTGAATTATGGTTGGTTTCAGAAGTAATACAGCTGATTTTTTGATGAACTTTCTTGATGGAGTCCTCTTTTTTGTTGGAACCCGTGGAATAGTGTTTGCACATATTCCTTTCTTCACTCGATCTGTGGTGCTTTGTTGCAGTGGGGTTGTCTGCAAACCTCCCTGGAGGCAGCCTTGGCTCGTGGAAGAATCAAGGTGATGATATTTGATTGATGTTTTCAGATTTTATTCCCCCAGCCGCACATGGCTGGAGCCCGGCATGGACTCCAACAGTGACTGCTCCCAAGAACAACCCAAGAACAACTCCCGAGAGTCCTGTGGACACCCCCCTAAGTACAGAACTTCCGTGGGCTACATTCAAAGTGACCAATAGGGGACAGGATTTTGGGTACCTATGACCAAGGGAAGAGGGAGAGGGAAACCCCGTGCCCCACCAAGCGTCCACCTATGCCCATGTCCCCCACGGGGAGCACCTCTTCAGCGCTTTTTTTCCTTTCATCTGCAGTGAGTCAATGACTTACCAGCAAGGGTGTGTTTAATACAGTTCTGTGAGAAGAGAATACAGTGTGAAAGAGGTAGGAAGAACTGGTGATTGGAAGTATAGGAAAAAAGTATTGACAAAAATGAATCATAAAAGATTCTGCAGCATGCTCTGTCATGCCATTTTTCTCACGTATTTTCCCAAAACAGAGCAATTCTTGTTATCCTGAAGTTGTTCTGAGTGAAGTTATTATTCAGAGGTATATTTGTAAGAGAATGGAATTTTAAAATGAGAACTTAACAGTCACACTGAATTTATACCAATAATGCGCAGAAATTGCTGAAGAAAATCTTGTTTTTCTCAATTCTTGTTTTAAGATAGAGACTGTGGAGTCCTGAAGCGTCACAGCAGAGCATTTACAAGTGCTCCTAACTGTGTCCTTCAAGTGCAGATGTTGCAAATAAATCCCCAGACAGGACATGCTGAATGAGTGAACAGGTGGATCTCCTCTTGCCAGCCCTGACACCTTGCTTAATAGATTCCCCTGGGGTTAATGGGACTGTCACCAGGGCACGGAGGGTGGTGTAACAGAGTCAGCGTGGCACATCCCTGGGGAGGCTTCTGACATGTCTTGCTGCCTTTGAAGAGGATAGTAGTGTAACTTGAGTATCACAGGAAGAGATCTAATTTAGGCTAAAATTATTATACAGCTTCAGGAAGATGGGATTATTGTATCATCCTTAGATTAGATACGTTTAATTATAAAATAACTTTAGCATGCAGAAATAGATTTTAATTTTCTTCTGATAAGATTAGTGAATTTGTTGTACTGATGCCACCCAGAGACTTCTGTTAATATTGCAAATCTGCTAGTTTTCAGCTATGGTGTTATTGTTGTTGTTGCTGTTATTGTGGTGGTACGGTTGTTGTGGTATTATTATTGCTATTGTTGTTGTTACTTTGCTAACAGAGTTTCTTCAGTAAGGTGCTACCGTGCATATATTTAACTTTGTGCTCACTGTTTTCAAAAAGGACACCATGGCATGAGGTGTCACGTATGTACACTGTAAACACTACTGAAATTTTTAATATCTATGTTAATTTTTAAATGAAATCAGGAGGTCTTTATTGTATTTTGACTTTATTATTTGCCAAGTTCTATTATTTTTATTAAAGATCACTTCTGAATTTGGTTCTAAACATACCATTCTATTCCTTGTAAGTAATTTCTCAATTTATTTTACTGTTTACTGTAGCTCTACTTTGAAGTGCTGAATAATGAAACTTAGATTAGAGGGAACTTTACAATTTTATTTGCAAAGAATTGTAGAGCTCAACCTTTGCCAAGTCCTTGGACAATGTAAACCAAACAAGCCATGGCCTGTTGGGTAGATACTAAATTTAAAGTAAAACAGAGACAGATTTCTGGTCTTTCATTTTTTTTAATATGAGTAGCTAATGTTCTTCTGCCCAGCTTTGATTGTTACTCTCCTTTGGCTTTAAACCTCTTTAGGAGACTTCCTTGACCTTTCCTAGGAGCTGAGTAGAATTTGGTGTGTTTGCTTTGCTGTAGATTTATGAGCCATGACAAAATTTTTTGTATTAAATCTAAGCTATTAACCCTCCCCCCCAAAACCTGAACCCCCCAGGAAAACCCATAACATGTGATTCCCAGTGTGTGAAAGAGAGCTGTAGCTTTCTCAGATTCTTTTTCAACATCCATCTTTTAGTTCCATGAGAAAGTGTTTCTTTTGGGAAGGTTTTTGAGTTATAAGGCCTGCAGATTTCAGTCCTATAATAGCAATTAAAATTTTTTTGCTTGTTGTTGCTAAGGGTAAGTATGTCTTGAATGTACCAGAAGGACCTTGTGTGTTGGTGGTCAGCTGCTGTCATGACTGTATGTATACCGTGATAGTTTTCCCTGGACAGCTTTGAGTCCTAGACCAATGTCTGCAGAATGGCAAACACGTCTACTTAGTTTTGAAGGAAAAACAAATCCAGGCTGAAGGTGTGTTTCAGTAAGTGTTTTCAGTGTCGGGAGTAAGAAGAGAGAAGTCAATAAAGGGCTTGGTGTTTTACTGTAATTCACATGAAGTGAGGGCAGAGGAAAGGGAGGGGAATGCCGGGAAGGGGAGGGTTAGGGTTGGAAAAGGTGGGGACCTTGCTGTTTGTCACCTGTGACCAGCAAGCAATATGATCAGGTTATGTGTTTGCAGGGCAGCTTCACTGCCTTACACATTTATTTATGGTACTGTTGTAGTACACAAAATGTACAGCTATGTTATTGTGTAAAGCTTATCATGTTGCATCTGCATGATAGCTGTTAATAAATTGAAATTATTACTTCTTACTATTTTACCCTTATAGTTTTAATTGGAAGAAAAAATAATTATAGGCCTTTAAGTGTTAATTGTGAATTTTTGTCTCTAAGGAGATTAAGTCATAGCAAAAGTAAAAAGTCGTGTTTCCCCGATGGGTTTTCAGCTAGATTTTGATGTTTTGGTGAAAAGAAATTTAATTGTTCTGTTAATTAGTTACATAAGCTTTTATTTTTGCAGTGTACATGGGATTTGATTGTGGTTTTTTTTTTTTTTTTTTTTTTTTTTTTTTTGGTAGGCACTGGTTTTTTGTTGATTTTCCCTTCCAAAGTATCATGAAGTTGTAGTTTTATCTCATAAATGTTTATTTCTCTGTGACACATGCTGCCACTGTGACACACAAGAGATACAGTTTGAGTGTTTTCTGAAAAAAAAAGAAGCGCTCTGTCAGCCATTTGCTCTCCCTGACCTTATTCCCTCAAGCAAGAACACTGCTGAATGCAATAAAAGATAAAATAATTTATATTTTGGAGGGAATCATATTTCAGAGAGATTTCTTAGCAAGTCCTCATTCTTGTTCTTTAGCCTGGGCTTGCCTTGCCCTGCCTGGCCCCTGCTCCCTTGCTCCAAACCTGGAAGTGGTCTCAATCACCTGCTTGCTGTACCTTGAAGCTTTATTGTGTCTTGCTGAGACAGCAGGACAAGTGGAAGAGAATTGAGTCTTTGAATCTCAGTCTTCCCTGTAGTCTTCTGGCACTGCAATACTTCCATGCACTGAACTGTCCTTGGCCTCCCATGCTGTGGGGAGCCACTCCTCTCCTCTGCTTTCAGAAGTCCCAGGGTCTCACTCGTCCTGCTGATATGGAGCTGAGGTAATTCCATTCTCAGCTGCTTACCTTGTCTCTCTTTCAGAGACTGATGTTTCCACAGTGGGTCTG
The DNA here is from genome assembly GCA_013400655.1 of Mystacornis crossleyi. Taxonomy (NCBI): domain Eukaryota; kingdom Metazoa; phylum Chordata; class Aves; order Passeriformes; family Timaliidae; genus Mystacornis; species Mystacornis crossleyi. The sequence continues at coordinate 19,556 of VYZQ01050618.1, forward strand.
GCTTTATTTTTGTTTTGTTCTTGCTTTTTTGGTTTGGTTTTATTTTTCTTCTTTCTCCAGTAAGTGACATCATTCATAATTTACCTCTGGGTGTCCTCATCTTCATGTCCTACCTAATTTCTTAACTTTTTAGAACTTTGCAATTGATTGTTTCATACGAAATGCAAGACTGAAAAGCTAAGATTACAAAATCAAGTACAAAAAATTTAAGAGACACCCCTTTTATGCTCTTCTGTGTAGCCTTATACATATATTTGAATAAAAATAAGTAAGTATGTATAAGGCTATACAGACCTGTAATGTATATGAGTATTTTTTCCTCCCTCAGAATCCTGCTGGGTTCTCTGCACAGCATCTGCAGTAATAGCTGATGGCAGATGCAGTCACAGTTATCTAATATGTAGCCACATCCCCTTCCCCGCCCCAGTGCTTGAATCCTGGTTTGAGCACCTATCCAGTACAGATGGAAATCAACAGTGAATTTAGCTGCAAGTACTGCAGAACATGTACAAACTGGCATTGTGAGCCTGAAATTGCCCAGATGCATACAGGCTGACATTAAAAATGCAGAAGTTACTTTTCTGACATCCAAGTGATTCTACTTCGCAGTTCCATCTGTTTTGCCAAAGTATATGATGATACACCTTCTGCACAGTGCATTTAATGATTGTCTGCAATGGCTGAACACGTTTCGACACAGAATAACATTTTTCTCCTGGGCCCATTCCTTAGGAATGGATAGCCCTCTTGTGCTAAAACTTTAAATTAGGAACAAATCATCCTGAAACAGGCACCACACATGGATTATTTCAACTGAGACATTTGCAAAAGCAAAAATATGCTCATGAGTGAAGAAGAGAGCTTAGAATGAATGTTGTTAACTTGAGCTGCAAATGACGATACCAGTATCAAGGACTGCACTTCTGCAACACCCTCAAGGGGTTTGGTTTTGACTCCGTGTTCTAAATGGTCGTGACCGTGTGCTCACCTTTGGTCTTTTAATTGACTGTTTCACATCTGTAATCTTCAAATAGACAGTTCCACAGTCCGCTGTGCCGTACATACATAGCCCTCTTCACCTTTCACATAAGTTCCAGACCACTGCTTTGGGACTACATTAAAAAAAAAAAAAAAAAGCTTCAATGAATGTCCTGAGTATTGCGTAACTCTAGAGGATGAGGTTTTTGTACAACTGGTCTTTTTTTTAGAGAGACGTTTCTATTGTTACAGCAATTTTATGTATAATGTGTTTCTGTTTAAAAAAAAATGAAATTAAAAAAAAACCATGCTCTGTTCCCTGTGTTTATTTAGCCAAATAAATAGCCAAACAATACTGTGTTTATTTAGCCAAACTGTTGTGTGTCCAGTTAGTGATATGAATGAAAAAAGATGTACTAGTAATGAAAATATTTAAGGATTTGATTTGCAGCTATTTATGTGTGTTTAAGTTTGAAAGTAGGAACAAGTTTGTATTCTGAATACAGGTAATGCCCCTTGCTGATTTTCAGCAACTCACATGCTTGTCTGCCCTGCTTAATGTAGCCCTAAATTGGTCTGAGAAGGGAAGGTTAAAAAAAAAAAGTTCAATGAATGTCAAGCATTTTTCCTTTTTCATCCCTCATTTGTCAACCTTTTTATTGTGAAAATGATGAAAAGTCAAATTTTCTTGTTTTTCTCATTGCTTTTCACTTAATTAGATCCTTTTGTAAGGAAAATAAATAACTAAATAGCTAAGTGAATAAAACCCTCTAGTCCTCAGCTGTTTTTGGTGCATGGAAATGTAATCTAACTTTGCTTGAGTATGTACCAGTGAACTGCAGTTTTACTGTGGTGTTTTCTGCTTTACCCAAGGAGGGAAAACAATTCAGAACAAAATATGGATACTTGATTCAAGTGTGTATCAGATAGCTGCCCTGTATATTTTACAGGCCTGTATTATAAATTAAATGGCATGGCCGTGAAAGGCTCCTTCCTATCTTTCCTTAGAGGACCATAAGGAGAAAACTTGCAGACCCACATGAAATAGCTGCAAATTTAATGGTGGCTACCTGATGTACTATACCTATAACATTTGTAGTAAAAGTTGTATTTCTTGATTGTTTTTAGAAATTGCCCCTTGGCTACACGTGTTCAAAGCAGAAGATGCTGTGGACTTCTCACAGTTAACATTTGACCCAGGACAAAAAGAGCTTATTGCTGGAGCAAGGTGAGAAATCAATTTTTTGGCGTGTGTGTGTTGCACCAAACTGGATTTTGTTCTTTGTTGATAAGCAATATTTAGCCAGATTCCAGTACCAGTGTGCTCTTGTGTGACTCCCCTGCCTTCTAGCCCCACTAAACTGAACGTTCTGTATGTTTATGTCTCTTATCCCTGACCAGAGTTAAAAGATGGACTGCCTGCCTGGTATCAAGGTTCATAATAGCTTACACTGTTCTAATTTTTAAGAGGACTGTCCTGGAGTGCATAATCTTTGGGTGCATACAGTAGAACAAGCAGGTGCTGTATGACAGTGTGACAAAAGTTGCCAGTGCAGGAAGCATAGGATGATCCCAAATTTGGCTACACAATATGGCTCTTTGTGTTGGGATGTTTCTAATAATTATTCACTACAATGCCAGGAGCGATCTGTTAAAGACTGCAGAATTAGTGGTAAAGTTGGTGATAGTCTCTGTTTGCACAGTAGGAGAGCACTCTGCAAGCTGTGATCAACAGTGACACTGTCTTAGATGTCAACACTGAAGCAGTGACAGTCCTTGAGCACTATTTTTTTTCTTTCAGCATATGAGGTTTAGTAAAACATTATGGCTGGCCAAAAAAAATTTAACCATCTAAGCTTATTATTCACGCCTGCCTTCGGAATAAATTTTACTTTTGAATTAACAAAGTTCTAGTCACTTCATTTATCTGTTAGGTTTAGCATTGGAATATATTTCTGTTTCCCAGTTTGCTTCTTAGCTGAAAATGAGATTCAAAATGCAGAGTCATAAAATGCACTGCAAGAAAACTTCTTTCCGTGGGCCAGTGGAAGTTGCTTATCTACAGAGGAAACCTTTCTGAGTGTGGAAATGGGGTGTGTGTGTGTATGTATATTTATATATCTTTGGCCGACATGAAGTGGGATATTCTGTGCCCTGATGTTAATTTTTCAACTCTGTGAACTTCCAAATGAAACGAGGTATGAGGTTATCAACTGCTGCTACTCTCTAAGGACTGTCACCGTAAGTTGTCTGATCCTCTCCCCAGACCCATGGAAATGTATATTGGATCAGTGCACTCTGTACAGCTAGGGATATCTGGATATCAGGATAATAGCTGTCCAAAAAAAAGAGTATTTTTCCCTCCTTTCTCTTTTTTTTTTTATTCTCCATACTGTTAATCTGGGGTCCAAACCGGAGCAGAAAATAAGCTCATTTAAACCGTCGCTTTTGATGAAGCCTTTTCAATCACTATGGGATAAGCTTTGGATGATTCTGTTGAAAAAGCAGACTACAAAAAAATGTTAGCTGTTAATTCTACTTTTTGCTTAAGGTCGTATGCATCAAAAGATTTCTTTTTCCTGTAAGTTAATGCTGCTCCATAGCTTTATATGTCTTGTTCTGACTAAAATTGAAAAATTAAAAATATTCAGGATTATTAAAATTATAGCAGAATTTTGTTTTACACAGTTAATTATAGTTGGCTGTTATTTGTTCATAGAAGTTATTAGATTTTCCCTTTCCTTATTCTGCATTTCCATTCTAAATTTTAATCTTTCCAATGTTGTTGTGTTTGGCCATGGATGTCTTATTTTAGAATAACTGAACTTGTCAGCAGATTTCTTTAATTGTATATATTATTGATATCAGTATGTCGGTGATTGAAATTCCCACTGAACCTGAAGCTGGATCTGGTTCCTGCATCTCCAATCTGAATCGTTTATTCAAAGGAACAAGCCGGTTTTCTACACTTCCCCAAGACACAGCATCTCCCTTCATGGTACCTCTCACCACACAACCCATCCTGTGCTGCCTCGTCAGCAATGCATCTTCTAAATGACCCTCTATGGGGTGATCATGCACTGTTCACCCGTCTGTCAGCTTCTGGCAGGCTCCTCTCTGTAGGGGTCCGCCGTGACGCCTCCTCCCCCCAGGGTCTGTGCCACCATGTGCTTTTCTCTGTATCAGTACATCCTTTTGTCATGGGTTAGCATAGTTTGAAGTTTTAGTTAAGGAAAAAAAATTATTCCACCAGCCAAGGAAGTGATGTTTATTGCAAAGAGCTGTTGTAACTTCCTCCAGAACTTGATAGAACCAATCAATCAACT
>VYZQ01050622.1:17829-43695 GCA_013400655.1 Mystacornis crossleyi
GCGACCCATCACTCCACAGTCCTCTAAGGACACAAATAAAAGAGAGGTGAGCAGAACTCCAAAACCTGGAGGGAGTGCTGAATTTGAAGGCAGGCTTGCACTGTCCCCCTGGCAGAGATATCATATCTCTGATATGATCTGTACAGTTATCAATCTGTAGCGTATATTAATCCTTGGGAAACTAGATCATGTGGCTGTCAGTAATGAATCCTGCACAACTTGCCATCTTGTATCTTGATCTCAGGATTCCCTCCCTCTAGTCTTATTTTCTCACAATGAGAGTGACATTTCTAAGACTGTCATAGCTCCTGAAATATGTCAGAACATTATTGTTGTAATAACTGCCTCTCAGTATTCTTCCTGTGCGGTCCCCTGGGATATAGAAAATACTGCCTAGGAATCCTTATTTATGTCTCTAGAACAGCAGGGCAAGGTTACAGCTTAGATATATGAAGTGCCCATCTCCTTTTGCCTTCAGTGCCCCCAGCAATTGCCTCAGCAGAGGAGCAGACAAAAACATTAAAGAAATAAAAATGGTCTTGGTCTTGTTTAACTGTTTGGGTCACTCTTTGTAACATCCTTATATTCAAGACACCACCATTCATCTTTGGCCCACGAGGCCCCCCCCCCCNTGCCTGAGTAATTGGTGCCTCTCATCCCTGAAATGGGATAGAAACACTTCTCCAACTCACTGGGGTGTTGCAAGGGAAAATTAGCAGATATATGCAGTACACTCCAAACACAACAATCTTCGTGTAGGCACCAAATGCTGTCAGTGAGATTTTGCTATTCTTCCATGACACAGCGCCTATCTGAAAGGAAGAATTTTTGGGTAGACACAGCTAAGACAATCCAGCCGAATGGTATTTGAGTTGTGCAGCTTAGTGCAGGTTTTAGGAGGCCTTACTTATCAGTGTTTCAAGCTGGGTTGATTCAGCAGTTTCCAGGGAACCCATCTGCCTAGGTAGTGTAGCTCCCTAAATCTCTCCTTGAGCAGCCAGGCCACCAGTGCAGAGCAGGGAGCAGAAAGTGCGTGCCATTTCCCACACGTAGTAATTGATTTAGCAGTAGTTTAAAACAATGTTGAGCATTGTCAAGGATGTTCCTTTGTAGCACTAAATCAAGTTCCTCAAGATGGATTACATACTAACCACATACTATCTCAAAATCCCAAGGGCTGTTTATTGTTCAACAATTTATGATAGCCTTGGTAGAGCCCTGCATATCAGGCATCTCTGGAGTATGAGAAGAAACAGAGACAAATAACATACAAACTATACTGAACAATTCATTACATTATATTGTGGAAACCTAAGCATAGCATGCAGATAACCCTTTTATGCATGCTACCTTATTGAACAATAATCACTCTGTAATGTTTCAGATATTTAAATCATATTTATAATCACACATTTTAATGCAACATCCCTCATAAAGTTCTCAAGGCATTTTACAGGATACATAAAACATGGGAAAATACAAAATTTAAAAATGCAGATGCACCTACCACAGGTGCTGGAGGTAGGCTAATGAGGTAGATATACAAAAGTCTAAGCTGACAGTTTAACTGTTTAAGTAGTGTATATAATAACTCAAACACTTTTTAAGGTATTCTTAGTTATAAACCTGTTCTTTAACTAAATATTTGGGCTAGGTTGTATAAGTGCTTATTTTCTGTTTACAATTATGGTAAGAAACAGCAACATTTCTTGGTTCTTTATTTAGAATCTTGTGCTTAAAAGCTTTTATGGATCCCAAGCTGAAAGGTAAATTACCAGGGGAGGTTTCCAGTGTATTTGCTGAACAGTGTTGTATATAGCAACACCTCTCCAAAGAGGACTGAAACCTTTGCGTTGCTGCATATGCCACAAGATCATGAGCCACATTCTCACATCCCATCTGCAGCTCTGCTAGTGATGGAGTACGTCATCCCATATCTCAGTTTCCCAGAGTATTTGGACAGATTTAGTGGCACTTTTATTTCCAGCTTTTGATGCATGTGTGCATATGTGCTTGGAACACTCCATATTCATGGTCACTGGTGCTATCCAGCCAAGGCTCCCATTCATTCTTGTCTAAAACAGCCCCTAAGGATGTTCCTGAGCTGGTGACCAGCACAGCTGTCACTACACCAAATGTGTGAAATGTACAGTAAAATTATAATCCTTTAGCACTCCACAGCATCTGATGTGGACTTGCTTTGCCCAATGGTCTCTTAATTCTGATTATATACATGCTGTTCTTCCTACTAGAGCAGGTAGTAGCAAGCTAATTCCATCTCTTTGACTTGCATTCTTTTTGGTAGACCACAGCTTCTGAAAATCAAGGTTAAGTTACTGACCTGTATCAGAAGTTTTTCTGAGAGAAAAGTGTTTAATTCTGTGCCTGTGACTGTAGAAAATTCTGGAGGTACTTGCAACTTTCCAGGTTTTTAAAAAAAATTTTAACATATTTCACTATGTGCAGAAATAATTTTTAATATGTTGTAATGTGTAAAAAGTGTGGGAGGTTTGGGATATTTTTTTTGATGGCACTATGTGCATATGTCTATATTCTCATGGCATATTTGTGGCTTGGATTCAAGCTATAGATCAATTTTCATTTTTCTACTTCGAGATACTTCCCTCTTCTTTTAAGTTAGAAATTAAAAATTGGAATAAAGTGGCAGGGAACTTTAAATAAAAATACATGTTATTTTGATGTTTAAGGATCTCAAAACCAGTACTTCAGAGTTTGATGGGATATAATTAAGGAAACAGAAAAAAGAACCAAACAGAAACTAAAAACCTTATGGAAGAAACAGAACAGAGAGAGTCCCTGTGGTGGAAAAAGAACTGGCTAATCAATAACATCTATGGATAGGAGAAAATTTGGAGGATTCGTGATTCTTCACGATTTTTTTTAAAGATTAGAATTTTATTTTTGCAATCCACTTATGTCCTGGGAGATGACTAAGGAAACCCAGCAAGTTACAGGACATCTGCTTTTGGCTAATACACCATAGAACACCACCTTTCCCTGGCTCTTTTCATAGCTGGACAAGCTTCCTAGTGGGAAAGGCAGCAGGTGAGGAAACCTGGTCAAAGCTTTTTCCAGTTTACCAGCGTGCTCCTGGGTCAGGCACGAAGAGCATCATCCTGGCAAAACCTCTGGATTCAAGCATCCCGGAGACTGGAGTCTACTGCCTGCACCCAAGAAAGGAAGCTTGTGCCCACGGGTGGCTTTGGCTCAGGATAGCCTGGACTAGCCCATGCCTAAAAATCCCCTTGTGAGAAGCATAAGTGATGTTTTGTTACAGCCATCAAAAGGGCTGTAAAGATTTTTCCTGTGTGAACATGAGGGTATAGCTGGGACTAAAACACAGGGCATCAGTCATCAGCAGGGACACACAGCCGAGACAGTCTCTGATGACTTTCCACCTCGTTGTGCTGACATAGTTCTGTCTGAGTCAAAAAAACACTGCTATTTTTGAGGCAAACCTATATTGAGCTTTCTCTCATAAGTCTCTCCATGTTTTTGTTGTCTCTTTTTCTGTCTAGTCACAATTTTCACCAAAAACAACATGTGAGGATGAGTTTTAGTGAGTGGCTTGAGTACAGGGTAGGTTATAGAGCTGCACGCAATCAGAGACTGTCAGCCTTACCTAATGGAATAACAGATAGAGGGAAAGAATAATAGCTCCCTTGTCTGCTAGTCTATTAATAGGGGAGCCATCAATATTGCAAAATGACTGGTAATAAGACTATTTTAAGGATGGGGGGTGAACCATGGAAATAAATAAACTTTCATTGCTAGCAGGATTGCTATGGCATAAATTAAATGCTTTGAGAAATTGTTTGTTTCATTACTGGGCAGAAATATGGTATCAAGTGTTAGTTATTGTTGTTATTTTTTTATTATTCTGCTTTTTAAAATGTTTAGTCATTCTTTATCCCTTTAACATCCATGTCCAAAAAACACATAGAACTTCTGACCTAGGAATATATTTATACAACATCACAACTCTTTTCCATGGCAACAGGCCTTGTCAAGCTGTCACAAGCACCATAATGACAGATTTCCAAGCAGCTCCCAAATAAGTATGAACTTAGCATGTTCCTGGAGAAAAATGCTTTCCATAAGTGATGGGTAGCTCGAAGCACCTGGCCCAGAGGTGCAGGTAGAACAGTTAAGAGCCAATACCCCACCATGAAAACTAGTAGGAGATTCAATATTCAGCTAAGTCGGAAGCCTTTATATTTGGAAAACAAAGGAGAATAAAGGCTAGTTCTTGAGATCTTTGTCACAAAATTAAACATGACTGACCTCAGTCAAAAGGACTTCTTGAATGAATAAAGACCACTTCTCAAGAGCTGAAGGACTAGACCCTTCCAAGTCAAGAAAGAGTGACAGCTGGCATGGACTCTGCAGTGCATAGCTCTTCAAAACGTCCCAAAGAAATGAAGGAATTCAGAACTGGGCACTGGGATCTAAAAATAAATCTGGAAGTCAGATTCTGCCTTTGAGATATTTTCTGCTTCTTGCTGGATTCCACTGGAGTCAGCAACTAGTAGGAATAAGGACCTTTCAAAGGAAAAAATTTATTTACAAATAAGCAGCAGCAATGACTTAGGAGAAGTGGGTTCAGGCTGTCCCTCCCCTTCATATTTACAAGCAGCTACATTTAAATAAGATATCTCTTAAGGATGCATAGTCTCATCCACCTACCTGTCAACAAAGTACCAGAGAATACCAAATGGAGCCTGATGCTCTTCCATGTCTTCTTTACTTAATGATCATAACAGTGGAACTCTGATACTATTTTTTTGTACTATTGTACATTTCATCTTCCATCTGCCTTCTCAGAGCCCCCTCCAACAGTCTTATCTTGCTCTTTTCCTTCCCTTACTCACTCTCAGCTTTATGCCTTCACTTGTGGTGCCTCCTAACACATTAAACAGCCTCCATGACCTCATCTGTCAAACATCCTTTTATTCACATCCAAAAATCTCTTAAAACCCACCTCTTCCAGTAAGCAAGCTTTCTCCTATTATAATTTATAATTTTTTCTTTTTTTCTTCTTGTCTGTCTTTATTTTTCACATTGTAATAGACAGAGCTGGTAGTATCATCAGTAGCTAAAATTGCCTGACATTTCCCATTACAAGATTTTGGTTTTGGTTGCTTATAATTTTGCAGCTTTAAATTACTTGGACTGAATTTTTCCATGCCAGGTGTCTCAAGCAAAATTTTTCTGGAAAGTTTCAGCTAGACTAGTTTAGACAGTTCTGAAAATGCAATTAAGGAGGAATGCCATGGTTTAGCCATTTGAAAGAATTCTTACAGGCACTTTTTTCAAAAGCACTTGGGTTTGGTGTAGAGATTTCAAGGATCCAGTGAATGCTTCGGTCTAACTCTGTCTGTACCCCCAGAAAAATGTCAGTCTACAGCCCACTTCCAAAATTTCTCTTAAAACTTAAGTGTAATGGAGAATTGTGAGTCTTTGGCAGCTAAAGCTCTAACGCAGTAGGGGCTGGAATGGAAAAAGTTAGGAAATTCCAGAATTAAGATTGCTTTGGTAGCTTTAACTAGACCCCCACCTTGTGTGTACGCTGCTGTCGCAGTCTGTATTTAATTATGTGATCACACAGAGATTTTTTCCCCCCACTGGGTCTGGCCTCATGCAGGGCACAGGACAAGCCTGTGCAGCCTGTGGTGAAGAAGGGCTCATTTGTTTGCTGAATCTGAAAGGCACCAGCTCAAGAGCAGTGGGCATGGGAATTAAGAAGGAGGAAAAATTGTGCTTTGGGTAGTCAAACGCTTCCTGGAGATTTGGATGTTGCTTCTGTCTCTGCCAAAAGAGAGAAGATTTTAAGAGGCACTTTGCTGGGCAGCTCCATGGAAAATATTCAGCATCTACAGTTGAGTGGAAGAATTACGGACTTTAGAAAAATAGGAATCTGATTGTATATATAAGGGCAATATGAATGTATACACTTGAAAGAGGTCAGAATTAAAACTTCAGAGACTTAATATTTAGGGTTTTTTGTTGTACTCTTTAACTTTTAATTTCTCTTCAACTAGAAAAATGGTGTATTACACTGTTAAGCCTCCACAGCTTGTTAGATCGGGCCCCCATGTCTTTAATCCCTGTCAAGGTAAATCAGGTTAAAACCTGCATTTCTGAATAGCAGCTCTCACATCCAATATATGCCCCAGAATAATTATTTTCAGGATCTGGACCTTGTTTAAGACTAAGTGCCGGAGCTGGTGTTCAGAAAGCAGATCTTCACAAACAGCTGATAACTTTAGCATTTTCACACAGAATTAGGCAGGTGTTGGGAGAAGGTATCAGGATGTCACAAAGATTGAAAGGAAGGTCTCATTCTCATCTCTGCAAATCCAACTCTGGCAGTGGAAAGGGATGAAAAGATGGGATGCACATGGTATTGCAAGGACAGACGGATGGGGCCTTTTTGTGTAAATGGGAAACTGCTCTGAGGACACATAAAATGTTCATTTGAATAAAATACTTGGATAAAAAAATAAGGAATATGCTTGGCACTCTGGCCAATTTTATCAAACTGCTAAGTTTTCCAAAGTTTTCCATGAAGCCGTGGACATACAGCATACAGAGTAAAGCAAAATAACAGCTAGTGGTGTTTGGTCAGAGCAATATCTATATTTTAGTAGATACCAATTAGTTGCCAAAAACTACTGTGTAGACATGACAGAGGTTAAAATTGCTCAGAAGGTTTTATTTCTGAAGCTGTTGTATTTATAACACAATTTATTAGTCATATCCAGTTAGCACTTCCTTAGAAGTGAGCTCAACTTCATCACATTTAGAGCTGAGAGTAAAAAGGATAATTAACCAAATAACTAGTTTCCTACAATTATTATTCAAATCCTTAGTGAAGCATTTATGTTTCTGAAAACATAGTCTGAGCATTTTATCTTGAAGTAATTTTTTTTTAATAGAAAAGTAACACAAAAGTCTTCTAAATGGGTCAGACTCCCATTGCACTGAAGTCAGCTCCTTGTTTTAGGAACATGTGTGGATTGATATATCCCTCACAGTGACATTTCTGTACACAGAATGGCAGAAGAGCTCACTTTGAACTAAGAAAAGGTAAGCATCATTCAGGAAGGCAGGAATTTTATGAACCTTTGAATTTATTTAATATTTGCCTTCTTTTTAAGGTTTAATTACAAGAAACAGCCTAAAAGAATCCCCTGAAACTCCACCATCAAATTAACTCAGAGCTGTACGTCTCTGCTGCAGAACAAATATCCCTTGTAAGTGTTAGACATTTTGAGGGGGGTGGATCTTTTTAAAGAAATTATTCTTGCTGTGCTTAATATGACCTTTTCTTGACTGGCAATTTTTCTTGTCTCTCAGGCTTGTTTTCCTGAATCTGTCCTGAGCAGTCTGAGAGCTCAGTGCAGGCTGAGCAATGCTTCAGACTCCGCAGTCTTCCACGGAGTTTCTAACTAGGTTAAACATGTTCACCCACCCTTGTTCTGAATTGCCATATGCCTGCAACTTCAGTGAGCTTTGATGGATGTAGCTGTGAGGAGGCATTTCAGAAAGACTCCTGGCTCTTCTGTTCAGCTTGTTCCCCACCAACGTCTGAATTGTTTACCCACACAGCATTTTTGCAGTTACTGAAAATTTTTGATTGGCTGTGCTGTAATTCCTGGAATTTTTTGCTCACTATCCCCAGAAACAGGAAATTAAAAGTAAAGTATTTATTAACTGTGCTTTACAGGTGACAAGACCAAGGAGCAAGCAAACCAAAAGGCTTGTGCAGAGTCATGCAGTGAAGCATTTCTGGCATCATCTCCAAGATTCCTGACTTTTAGGACCAGCGTGACAGTTACATGATTACACACCACAATTTGGAGCTGTTCTTTGGTCAAGGTAAACTGGCAATTTTGGCAAGCACAGATTTTGCTCCTGTGCTCTTCCTCCCCAAAGATGGTACAGAAGTGCTGTGACTAAACTCCAGCTGTGAAAAATGTCACAGGAGGTACCTCTGCAGGAGGTACCCAAGGTCACAGTGATTAATCCAAAAGACTATTTCCCAGTGGATTATCTCAGATGATGTTTTCTAAAAAAACTCTCCATATCACACATGGACCAAAGTTCACACAACTCTTCTTCTGGACCCTTCTCTCTGTCACACCGTGTTTGTTGACAACAGAGTTTAGTGTCTAGGGGAGAGAAGTGAAAGCTACAGGGTTTTGTGGAGCATATCAGGGAGGAGAAGAGAATGTGACACAGCTCCTGTCTCTTCATCTGAGGTGCCTTATGCACTGCCATCTCTTCACCTAAGGGGTAGAATATTTTTTATGCCTGACACAGTCTTCATTTAAACAGATTTACAGACAGGAGAAGCCACATTTGTGCTATGAGCTAGAAGTGCCAGGCTTTTCCCAGGGTAGATATTCTCTGGGAGATTTTTGTGATACAGACATCATTTCTGTCTCCTTATCTGGAACACGAAGAGTCTGGAGGTGCCACATTGCCATGAAGCAGAACAAATAGTTTATTAAGGGCTTGCCTCACATAAGCCATGCAGAAAAGCTTTTGACTTTAATGATTCAAGGCAAAAGATGAATAACTGAAGGTCTAAGTCTCTGGATGACCTACTCTCTAATATTTTTGCTTCAGCTTTCAGGAACCTAAGTCCTGAACCAACACACTATGGAGAAGGGTCTGGAGTTCATGTCTCGTGAGGAGCAGCTGAGGGAGCTGGGGATGTTTAGCCCAGAGAAAAGGAGGCTCAGGGGGGACCTTCTCACTCTCTACAATTGTCTGAAAGAGGAGTGTAGCCAGAGGAGGGTTAGGTTGTGCTCCCAGGTAACAAGTGTCAATCTGAGAGGAAATGGCCTCAAGCCGCACCAGGTCAGGTTTAGGTTGGACATCAGAAGGAATTTCTTCACAGAAAGGGAGATCAGATGTTGGAACAGGTTGCCCAGGGAGGTGGTGGAGTCACCATCCCTGGCAGTGTTTAAAAAAAGATGGGATGTGGCACTCAGTGCCACGGTCTGGTTGACATGATGGTGTTGGGTCATAGGTTGGACTTAATAATCTGCGGCCTTTTCCAATCCAATTCTCTGCAATTCTGTGTAATTCTGTGATTTTCATGCTAGTATGCTGTTACAAAGATGATTTGTGTGGGGCTTTTGACTGAATTTTAAAATATTTTTTAATAGGACCTTTCTCTGCACCTCTGCAGCCTTCAAAGGACAGGCTGGTCCTATATGTGGCAAATATCTCTTTCCCTTGATGCTGCACCTGAGCAGACACAGTCCTCTTGCTGCCTAATCCAAGATGCTCTGTGGTCTGTTTTACAAACAATTTTAGTGTGAAAAAAAACCCACATTTTCTCATATTTTCAAGACATTCACCAGGAGAGGAAATTCCATGCTAAATTTAAGCATGAGATACAAGTGGGCACCGGCAGAAGATGTACGTACCACAAATGGCTCAAACTGCTGAAATGACATCCATTCCTTATTTTCTGTAATGGTCTGGCAAACACACCACATATGGACCACATTTATCTTAAAAATATACACGTGCGTGATTTATTTTAAACCAAATCACCTTTCCCTGCAAAGCCAGCTCAGACAAAACTCCTTCTTACCTCTCAAAATGAATGGAGTTTCTTGATTTCTGGATATTCTTGGAACATCATTGCAGATGGCCACTACACTACTAAATAGCCAAACTGGAGGTTCCATGCAGAAGAATCACATATTAAATATATATGTGATTTACTGTAGAATTTTTCCTATTAATGCACATTATATTGACATTTACTGTGAGAATTCATGCTTCATAAACATAGAATTGTTCTGTTTTCTCAATTTCTGCCAGTTTCCTATAAATACAGAAATTAGGTAGTTATCACGAAAGCTATCTGATAGAATTCAAAAATAGATAAACAAAAAATAGCAATGCAATTTGGTCATTAAAATTCTAAAAAAAAAAAACAAACAAAAATATATCTGCCCATTATCCTTTTGATGAATCTGGCCTTTTGCCTCAAAACCACTACTAATTTCAGCTGGCATAAGAGGAGCATTTTATGAATCCTACCCAATGTTCGCAGCACTGAACTGGAAATGCCAGTCAATAACAGCTCATTATCATTATCCAGATGAGAGGCAAATTAAGCATGGGAACACTATGCTACTACAATGTAAAGGTTGAAATGCAAAGCAGCAAAAGCAAGAAAAATTTGACTAAGATTGTCTACACAAAAACTTAAGGATTATTGTAGGTGGATCTGAATTTGTATTTTTTTCTCAACATGCTGGAGCATCCTTGCAAAGATATAGGTGGAGCACTGCATAGAGTCCTATGGAATTTATCTTTTCCAAAGAATTCTGCTAACCAAAATAAAAACGATTTGCAGGAAAGATAGAATACAGCCAAAGCTCTGTCTAAAATTGGCCCTCTTCCTTGGTAACTTGTCTTCCCACCAGTTAAGCAGTCCACTTGAATGGCCAAGTTCCCAAGATTGTTTCAACCCCTCCTGGCAGTTTTTTCTGGGATGCTGTCAGTTTTGCACCTGAATGACTCCACAGAACCCAGCTCCTACACCAGCCAAGATTTTAAAACACTAATTCTTCTTTCAGAACTTGAATTCCTCAGCATTTTGGGTGGGAGGAGAAGGACCAGTTTGAAGCTCCCCAGAACTTTACCCTCTTGCTGCTTTGGAGAATTTGTGCTCTGGCAGTGCCTGCAAGAAATGTCCCCATGTATCCAGGCGTCCAACCTGAGCACACCAGGTGAGTCTGAACTTTGTGACTGTTTTCTCCACAATTTCTTAATCTTTCCTTGGAGTCAGAATGAAACTGTTGCTTAGAAAACCTTTGAAATGGAGGGTGCACCTCCACTGTTAACAGGGCAGGCTGGGCCCAAAATACACAGGAATCATGTCATTTCCCCCTCGCAGCTGAAGCATCACTGCCCTGACAGAAATTACCTGATAATTTAGGACATGGAGGTTTGACTGATATTACTAGGACCGTAGAGAAAACAAGTAATTGTCGCGGTGGAGGCTGCTCGGAGTAGTTCCTCCGGTGACCNAACATAAAGCACCGCTACAAGTAATTACTTGGAGCCAGAGCTTAATAACCTTATACTTAAGAAAAATAATGAAATTTATACAAATTAAATTAATTTGGATATGAGGCCACATTTTACAGAAGTGTGAATCATGCAAGGTCATGACCGGAGCTTTTCAGGCAGAAACACTACACATTTATTTAAAAAATATTAATCTGTTTTCCCCTCAATAATTTTACTTCCCCTGATCAGAGGTGGTTAGAATTCTTCCTGGGTACACGTCTGTGTGTCTGTAGCCATGTATTTTATAGGCAAGTTTTTGTAATTTCTTTAATCCAAATCTTGGACCTGCTAATTCTAGTGTGAATATAGCTGGTGGTTTTCTTAGTAGAGATTTTGGATAAAATCAGTTTTTCTTTTGAATAACATAATCCAGAAGTTAAAAAGTCAGTGGTAGTGGGCTCGCTTATGGCAAGTAAGGGAAGTGCTAATGTGAAAAACCCCTCAGATTAGACTATGGGGTAAATCTAAATAAAAAAGACAGTCAGTGTAAAAAATGACAGCACATCACTGTGGAAGATGAGAATCAATGCAGTTCTTTTACATGACAGATTTTCTATTCAGACTAAATATATTCTGTCTTGAGCATATTGTGTATTGCCCTGACATCATTTTGCCTTTATTCACATACTGTGGTAATGCTATCTACAGCATATAGACTCCCATTGACAGCATTTTGCCTTTCCTCAAATCATAACATTGTCTATGCAGACATCCACTGACATTGTTTTGCCTGTATTTTCCACTATAGACTCACAGTGACGTCTGGCATTTCATTATGTTTCATCTCATCAGGGTTCAGCAGGGTTTTACACCAACTATTAAAAGTTGTGGCCAGGCTTCAGGGTGCTCTAATAACACAAGCTGGCTTCCATGTCTTACTGAAGGATCACAAAGTGATGCTCTCTTAGGCATTTATAGGTTTCTCAATTTGGGAATGCTTTAGCAGCATAACTAGTGGGATGATTAAAATTTTACTAGTTTAGATGGAGTTAATACATCCATAACTGTGCTTTCTCTTCTTTAATAAATTTCAAGTCTTTCTGGCATGCCTAAACAAAAAGAAAAAGTTGCAAGCATGAAGTTACACCAGTGAATCTGGTGAGTATCAGTGTTACCAGTTACACCAGTGTGTCTGTGGTCTGTGCTGGCATGTGCACTGTGGGATGGGATTTCTTCTTCCAGCTGTCCTGCACATCTGTCCATGCAAATGCATGGAACATAAGCCTGGCTTCACTCTGCAACAGGCATGCAAAACACTTGGTTTGAAGCAGTGTTTAAGATTAATTTTATAGTATCTCACTAGGCCTAGATATTTCTGACAGCACTGGAATCCCTTGTGGTATACTGAGTGCAAATGCAGATGTGGAAAATGTGAATTTAGTGGATGCACTGCTATATTGTTATTTTCTAACACATGTGAAGTATTATCACAGTTCAGGGATGTGTGCATCCATGGGTTAAAGAAAATCTCACATAATTTTATTTTGAAAAGGCTCCTAGGGTTTTATAATGCATTGCCTCTATCTGGTAAACAGAAAGCTGGTGTTATTTCTTTTTATTTTCTCTAAGCAAGGAAGCCTTTTCAAGGCATAGAAACCATTTATCTGTCTTAGTCAAGGTGATTTCCATACCAAGGCCATTGTCCCTGCAGTGAAACTGTGATTATGTGGAGAGTAATTGTGTGTGCGTATCTGTATACCTTTACATTGTTTCCAGATAAAATTAATGAAAAGCCCACAGTGAATACAAGGAAATGTGCTTTTCCTGCCTTTCAGAGCAGCATTAGTATCTACTTCATATTTTAATGAATTACAGTGCTGGTAAAAGCTGTATCTGTCCATCGTCTGCTGAGCCAGAGTGGTCTTCATTATGCTGCAGACAGTTTGCTCCCATGAAATGCAGCACAGACTGAGGCACTATCATCATCAGGAGCAAAATAAAAACTTGTCATATACAATACTGACAGCAAAATGGAAATGCTTGGAAAAGATGATTATCTATTGAAATATATATAGTCCAGAGGGCAAATGTTCATTCAACATATTGACAACAAACATGTAGCATCTTTTATGAATGCTGTCTTTCCAGTTCCCTCTGTATCTTTGGATATCTCAGCATATGTACAGGGCATTATTTCTTCTATCAGCCCAAATCCTGAGACAGTGTCAAGTGCCATTGCTCTGCAGAGTTTGCAGATGTAGACATCTCACAGTGGGTGACAACAGTGCCTGGAATTTGTGTTGTGCATAACACTTTGCTAGTCTAAACTTAAAGTTCAAATTACTATTTTTTTGTTGCTATGTTGGGTTTTGTTTGATTGTTGTTTTGGTTTCTTTTTTTTTTTCCTAAAACATTTCCATTAGCAAGATGGTGCTCTTTTAGTTCTTTTTCTAAGACAGTCTGGAAAGTTTTTAAATTAACTTTTCCATACAGAAGCCTGAAGCCCAGATGAAATAACATTGTACAGTGGTCACCTTTTTTTTTTTTTACTGCAGCCACATGTAACTGTGGCAGAAAATGATTAAACAAAGTCAGACTGTCAGACTTTAAAGTGGGTTTAATTTCTTTATGAGCTTTGTCTATCATTTGATTCATAATTATTTTATTTCATGCTCTCATCTTATGAGAACTTGTCAAAAAGCTTTTGAAATCCTAATAAGTAGGTTCACAGGGTCTTCTTTGGACACAGTTTTCCTAACCTTTTCAAAGAAGACAGAAAGTCTTTAAATTAAGCTGATCTGCAAGCAGCTAATTTTTGTAGTGTTAGAAAACCACTGACTTCTGTAGTTTGGGCTATTCTTTCAAATATAAACATTCAAAAAATAAAACTGAAACAGCTTTTAATGCTATCTATGTTTACTAATACAAGCTAATAAAATCACATATTACTTAGTATTGTGTTAATGGGTGTTTCTTTATGCTGTATGAAAACTAGTATTAATTGATCGCTATAGCACTTGCTGTGCAGCCCAGAAGAAGAACAATTCTTGACTTTGCTAACACAATATTTACCAAAGCCATAAAAAACCACTTTGGAGACATAAAAATATGAAAGATTGTCCTGGTTTGGACAGATGTCTACTAAGGAAGGCAGGTGTCCCCCTCCCACCCCGGAATGGAAAAAATGTAACCCCCTTCCTCCCGAACTATTATAATTTTGAAAATGAGGGGCTTTCAGGCAAATATATCAGAAATAGGAATAACAGGTCTTTACTTATATATATATATATGTACAACAAGGCAAAGCAAAAAAAACCCCAACAATAACTAAGGCAGTAACAAGTAATAGGAATCAGACCCCAGTGGCAGCTGCTGGGGCTGTCAGGCACTCTCCCCTTTGCTGCAGCGATGGCCGGAGCTGGCAGGNGGTTTATTTGCTTTGCTTGTTATTTCATTGTATGAATTTGGACTCAGGATGCCATGTGAGAGAGGTATTTGCTGCCTGTTTGGGAGATCTCAGATATATTTTCCTGTAGCTCCTGGGAGTGACATCTACACCTCAACAGAGCTGTACCTTACACCACAGTAACAAGAAGGGAACAAAGGTAATGTTTGTCCTTTTTGGATATCATAGAATGACCTTGGTTGGAAGAGACCTTGGAGATCATCTTGTTCCAACTTCACTGCCATGGACAGGGACAGTTTCCACTATCCCAGGTTCCTCAAAGTCCCGTCTGACTTCACCTTGAATGAGGCAGATACAGCTTCTCTGGGAAACATGCACCAGTGCCTCACCACCCTAACAGGGAAGAATTCCTTCCTAATATCCAAATCTAAACCTACTCTCTGTCAGTGTGAAACCATTTCCCCTTGTCCTGTCACTCCAGGCCCCTGTAAATAGTCAGGTGTTGCAGTCAGAAAGAAGCAAACTGAAGGAATAAAGAGTGTGGAATTGTCTCAGTTGTGGAGTTATCCCAGTTGTTCACATTGTCTTCAACATGTCAGGTAAAACTGTAGCACTACAACAATTATCTTTGCATTGAAGCTCAGAGGATGGGTTGAACCCAGGGCAAGAAATGAGTTCAGACTAAGCTTAAAAGGAAAGTAACATCCCATTAAATCCAAGTGCTGGAGAGGCAGCAATGGGCCAGCAGGAAAAGGTGTAAGTTGGGTGTCAATGCACACTTTTGTGCAAAGCAAAGGAGCTGGGGAAGAGGCCAACTTCAAAATGTCAGCTCTATGGGGAATCTTGATTTATCACTGCAAGGATAATTTAAAAAGAAAGAAGAGACAAACCTCTTATCTTTCTGAAGTAAACTTTCTTCTTGAAGTGTTTTCTTATCTTTCTGCAGTATAAAATTAAAAAAAAAATCCTAAACCCAGGTAAAGCAAAATAAAAATATAGCAAAATAATAATAATAGTTACTTCAGAATAATCCAATATCCAACTCTAAGAAGTGAAGGGATAGGGAAACTTTGCATACTAAATCTCTGAAAAGTATGGAGGTGACCTAAATCGGTTTTAAAATGCCTGTTGAATTTTGATGCTATTTTCTGTACTGTGAATTTCGAGCCAGCAAGAGTTAAGTAGGCTTTTCTGAAATTCAGTCTAAGTCTTATTTAAATGCACACTTCTGCTGAACAGGATTTGAGAGCTCCTGAAAACCTATGGTGGCAGTGATGTAACCTGACCTCTCACCTTAACAATTTCATGTGCCCCACATGCAATTCATGTGTGGAATCACTGGCAACAATTACAGGAGCATGGGGTGAGATATAAAATGATGCAACGTGACAGCTAAATGGTAGTTTTATTTGTTTATTATCTTGAAGAGTCCTTATTTAAAAAACAGACTTTACAGTTCTTTCTGCATAGAGCAGTTGCCACACTCAGCATCCACTTGGATCTGTGCTTTGACCTGGATCTTTAGCTGTATAGTGGTTGCCTGACATGTTTGACTTATTTCACTACTTAGAACAAAAGGATAAAACCAATGCCCATTTAAAGTATAACACTTCGCTGTAAAGGCACCAGTGTATATCACGGATAGCTCTGTTGGGCAGCTTCCCACCAAATGTTTAATGTTACATCTGGAACACAAAATTACGAACATATGGGTGCACAGTTCATTGACTAACTTATCAGCTGCTTAGTATTCTCCTGTTATTCCATCTAAATATTTTAAGAAAAGGAATAGCCCAAAACCATGCTACCTTATACACCTTTTATTTATTGTCTTCAAGAGTATTTAAGCAAGATCTGTATTTTATCACCTAGACCTCTGAATAGCCAGCAGTGCAGTGGCAACAACTGTTGTGGACAAGGTGTGGGAGACCCATATGAAAACGTCCAATTTTAACACCACGAATAATCAAAGTGTGACCGGGAAACCCATCTGTGTGATAGCTCTGAACTGTATGGCACAGTCCTTCCACTAATTAAAAACAATCAGTCCCTATTTGTGTTATCAAAACATTCTGGGTACCTTAAATAAGCACAAGTTCCTACAGCACAGAATACCATTATTCAAAAGGTAAGTATACCTAGATATCTCTAGCTATACACTATTATGTTTAAAGTACTTGTGTTTCTCCTCCCCTTTTGTCAAGATCTCTCTAGTGCAGTGTTAGCAGACAAGGATTTGGCATCTCTAGAGATAAAACATAGACCTTTTCTAATTCTGTTCAGCTCTATGTTATATGGTGAAGAGTAAATTAATTTTGTGTCTCCAGATCAGAGATCAGGTGAGTGGCAGCAAGACAACCACAGAATCTTTATATCAAGGGATTCTTTTTCTTTAAATATGCACTCCATGAAAAATACAAATGTTACCTTCAGAACGGTGATTCATACTTACCCAGATGTCCTTATCGGCATCAGAAAATATGACTGTCCTCCAAACTCTCATGTTAGATATTTACTGTGTGTTTCATGGCCTGGGTTCTGGGAGCAGTTGTGCAGGGAAGGGATGAGGCGGCCCATGGGCAAACACTCTGATTAATTTGCATTACACCACAGGATGGAGCTTGAACTTCTCCAGGCACATTAGTGTGCAACAATTTGTCTAGTGTGAATGTGTGTGTCTGTGTGTATGTTCAGGCTGAACACTTTAAATATCCTCAGCATTGGTAATATTCCTTCTTGCAAATAAGCTTCCACAGGAAACAATATTGTCCTTTGCTGTTGTAGATCTCATCGTTGTCTTCTTGGGTTATAAGAGAAAGCAAGAAAGAGAAATGCAACCAGTAGATGAATAAATGATAATGAGAAAAATTACCAAATAGTACCTGATGGATAGGCAGAGGGATTTACAGTGCAGCTGCTGGGGACATGCAGATTCTGGAAGCAATGATGGAGCTGCCACTCCCCAGCCCTGGTAGTCCTTCCAGACTGCTAACACAAATGTTTATCCCTCCAAAAGACACGTTTTCTTTAGCTCTCTCAATCGTAAGTTCATGACACACATTGCTCAATCTCCCTTCCAGAAAATATTGGTTCCAAAGTGGTTTTTTTTTGTTTTTTTTTAAAGGAAAGAGGAGTCAATTTTTTGGCTGTGGAGCAATGAGAGTGAGTGAGCTAAATTAATTTGAGAAACAAATTGTGTTAAGGGGTGGGGAGCTGATAGATAAGCAGCCATGGGAAATCTATCTAGAGGGAGGACAAACGAGCTCAACTTGACTTTCATGTAACCCTTAATCTATTTTTAGGAGGAAGAGTTGGGAAATGAAGTACCTTTCAACAGCAGTTTAAGTCAACAACTAAAATTAATTGCCTTCACTTTAAAACTACAGTACTTGTGCAGGCTGCACATGCATAGCCAGTTTCACACTCCCAGACTCTGGCAAAACGTTGACAAAACAACCTCCTCTTGGAAATGGAGAAAAAGTCAGCCCTGCTTTTCCTAGCTTTAATAAGCCTCCCATTTGTCAAAGTGTGCAGAAAGGGATCTTGTGCTGCAGAGGCAGGAGACCATCATTACGAACTATGGTTTTGCCTCTGCAGCTTGAGGATATAAAATGCCAGTGTTTGCTTGTATCAATATCACAGGCAGGGTGTACTGACTTTTATGCCAGTACTACACTCCTCACCTCGCACCTGAGAAGCCCAGCAGTGCTGGCAGAATGGTTGAGCATGGAACTTGGACCCTGCCCATGTTGAAAACATGAGACTGAGACTCAGCCATGAGATGTCACAGTCCCTGGCCACCTGTCAGCCCTCAGCACCACTGAGGCACTTCAGCACTGGGATGTGGGGCAAATCACAGGCTCACATGAATAGTCTGGGAATTGTGTAAGTCAGCTGGTTCCACTGCCTTCAGTGATCTGATTTAATAAAACCAGAGTTGCACTGCAAATCCCTTACTATTATAATTTTAACTTTTATTTTGGGCTGAAGGTCGGGAAAGCCATTAACTTTTTGGATTTTACTCCCTTTGCAGAGCTTGGTGGCATACCTGCTCTCTGAATGCTGTCCTGTGGGTATTTCTTATCCACCAGGATATTTATCTCTTTCCAGTATTTTAGATAACAAACAGATGCAAGCCCAGCAACCAGGAGCCAGGGAGCTCCCACTTACCTACAACTCTGGCCAAAGCACTCAAAGCTCTGAGCTTCATTTACTGCAGATGAAGACTGAGGCTTGGTCATGGCACTGCTCTCCAGCCCAGTATTTACACTGTGTGTGTTTATTTTTGCAGGCTGAGGAGACATAAGCTGGGCATGAAATAAGACCTTTCTCATTTGGCTTTTAACTGAGATCTTTTTTGATTCCCCCCCAGTCTGCAATGGGAAGGAAAAGCTTGTCTGTCAGCATAAGTCTACCTCAGAACTACTAAGGAACTCTTGAAAAAAATGATAGTAAACGTGGGGTATGTATATGCTTGTTTGTATGCTGTGTTTATGAGAAGTTTTGAATTCTATCCCATTGTTTGTAAATATTCTATATAACTCATCTGTTTTTATGTATTAATTTGTATGTGTTCATTTATTTTTGGTAACAACCTGTTTTATGGAAATATTTTAATAAAAATCTGTGAACATGAGGAAAAGTAGAGCACAATACAGATGCACAAACACTTGCTGCATGACTCGGAGGAAAAAATAGTGTATAAGGAATTCACACATCATCTAAATAGAGAAATGTATAAAGTAGAAATGCTGAATGAACCAAGTGTGTAAATACAGGCTAAACAGGACCATTGTCAGCCCGGCTTTCCCATGATCCAGTCTATCCATCATGCCATAGGAAAAGGGTGGTGAGCCAGCAGGAGAGGTGCGTGGAGGTATCTGATGCTCCCGGGTAAACACCTGTGGGATGTAGGGAGGACCTAAAGCAGCCAAGTCTGGTCCAGCAGCTGGGGGTTTTGGAGGGCAGTGCTGGGTAGAGGGACGCTTTCCCAGGATTCATGGAAGGGGAGAGTGGAGGTGACACCCCAGCAGTGCACTCCCTAGGGTGACAGCCCTGCTGCTGCGCTGGTGCTGCTCCAGCATGCCTTGATTTATCACTTTGGCTGTGTTTAATCTGGCTGTCACAACATTTCCAGACTCACTGGGCATCATGTGTCTTTATTAAAGTTTGCTGAGCATTTTGAGATCCTTTGACTCACTGTGCTAAATGCCAGGTGTTATTTTCAATTTTCCCCAGATGTACTTAATACAGTTTGCTGTTTTACTGATTGCTACACTTACTGCAGATATAGAGATGTGCTAAGTAATAAGGTTATCAGTCAACTCATGCGTGGAAAAAGCCCATGGGGTGCACCAAAAGCACCGAAGACTGCTTTGCTGTTGCTGTGGCTTTACCTGTGGGGTCAGAGAGCAGGTAGAGGGAGACAAGCAAACAGCATGTGGCTGGTCATGGAAGGGCTTTTCCCCTCCATGCCATGTCCTGCCCTCAGCCTCAGACCTTGGGTCTGCATCAAGTTGGCTCCAGCCCAGGCATTTAGTTGGACTTGTGCCTCCTTTCTGTCTCTGCCCATCCCTCACACTCCTGTGGGAACCCTGTGCAGTTCTTGGAAAGCCTGGAAGGACAAGTGAGGGCCATCTGACCCTCAAGTGGCATTTGCCCTTTTTTTTTGTTCCTATTCAGCAGCATGGTGTGGAAATCCCACATTTTCTTAAGCAAAGCCCCACTGCCAAAATGGAAAGCTGTGTGCGATTCCTGAAATGCTGACTCCTGTGGTTTCAATATCTCTGTCTCCCAGCTCCAGCATGACAGGGAAGGCTTCACCTGGAGCTGAAACACTCACAGAGGGAAGATGGGAGTGACCTTGAAGTTTATAGTAAGGAGTATTTTGGAACACAATGGCAAATTTTGTAATGAAATGCCAGAGCTGTTTACACTTCGGAGAAAATTTTGGACACAGTTCCACATCCAAGGTTAATAATAATGTTTTGGGCGCAGGATTCATGGAATAAGTAAAAAGTTGGCTCAGAAATAAATGATGAAGAATGGGGGAAAAAAGAAAATAAGTGATATGAGATGAATTATAACAGGAGAGATTGTAAACTAGACCAGAAACTATTGCATGAAGATACAAAAGATTGCAATCACATCAAGGCTAAGCTATAAATACAAGTCCCTCAGCATGCTTGTTTTACATTAGTCTGTGTGTGCCATGAAACACCGGAGTGGAAAAAAAAAAGGAAGGCTAAGACTTTGGTCAGTATAAGTATGTATCTGTTTGAAAAAAAAAATCTATTTGAACATTTGCCCAGAACTTAGAATGAAACCATCTGCACCATTTATGAGCTTCATGAAGTTGGGTAATATTTTGGTTTGTTTTTCAATTCCTGGGTGATAACAGAGGTGATACATGAAGTGGTCTACATCCCTTGTGAAGAGACTTGCTCTGGCTGCTGGCCTTAAAGGGAGCAGAACTGGGAGAGAAGAGGGATTGCCCAGCTGCTGCATCAGGACTTGAGTGATGCTCACACACCCTTTTGTTTCTAGATGGTATATTATACCAGGTGAGCTGAGTGGTTTTGCCTCTGCTGAAACCCCCAGCTACTGACATTTACACACCTCCTCACATCTGTTAATTCGTGGCCCTCTCACTATATTTCAGGTCCCATCATCAAAATAACCTGGTGTTTGTGAAAAACTATTTTAAAAAATGTTAGCCTTAAAAGGTAGAATAGGTAGATGACTGAACAGCATCATCCCCCCTCCACCCCCCATCCCCTTTCAACATTAACTAAAATGCTTTTGGAAGAAAAAGAGTAACGGAGAATGTAAAAGATTTTGTTTGCCATCACACGCTATTTAATTTTATTAAAGGAGTTTCAATCTCTTCAGGCCAAGGCATATGTTCTATGTAAGAACATTGGTACATTCCATGGGGTATTGAAGACTTAAACATAAATCATAAAGTCATGAAATGGTTAAAAGAATAAAAGTCAACAATGTTTTCCTGCGTGATGCTCAGAACAGATGAATGAAGACACTTCTGCATGTTACCGAATCATGGTAATTTCTGGAAGGAAGTTGTGCAGGAAAAGCCCTGCGAAGATGCTTCTTTATGACTCAGGAATAACCCTTTGGGAGATATCTGTTGGAAAGGCAGAATTTGAGATGCAGCAAATTGTACCTTTCAAATCTAAATGCTGTTTTTCTTATTTTTGTCCTTNCAACCTTTCCTTTTGGGAAGGAAAATAATGTAGCCCACAGCATGTATCACTTACAGCAGGGTTAATCAGGAGTTACTCCACTGGCACTCTTGCTTACATTGGTGTAAATCCCATATAAGTGAGGCCAGAGTGATTTCAGAGTAACAAAGAATGTGACAACAGCAGCTTTCAACCAGTGACTACTGGTGGCCCCTACCACATGGGTTTTCAGGAATCGAAGCCCAGTATGTTTGAACCCATGTTGACTCAGACAGTAAAATAAAGCAGCCTTTCTAGTCTGTTTCTCAGCAGGATAATTCTACTACAATATTACTCCAAGGTTCTCTGAGTAGCTGCATTTAATAATGCTTTACAGTAAGGTTCCATTTATAAACACTTCATTATTAATAAAGCATGGCAATTTGTAGCATGCATAAAAATTATTTATATTCATGTGCTAACCAAGCCCATAGATTTAATAATATTGACGTCTTATAACACACGTTGTAACAGCTTGTCACAGCATCATCTGTTAAGCATTTCTTACTAATGCCTTTCATACCATGCCTTATAATAATTTGTTAAAGGATGCAGCTGCATCTATTAAGCCTTTCATAAATATGAATAGCACATTTTCTAAAATGGCACCATATATTAAATTATTACTGGGTATTCTAAGTGAAAACAGGATTTCTCTTTCTCGCTTTCCCCCTTTCCTTATTTCCTTTTATCCTTGCCTTTCCTCTCCCAGTCTTTCTGACTCCCCGCCCCAGTCTGTCTGTCTGTCTTTCTGTCTTGTAAATCACCTAAACCAAGTTTTCTTCTCCTGTGGTTCAGTTCAGTGGGGTTTCCTGGCCTGGTGAAACATAGAATTTGGGCAACTTGATTTGAAAGCAGCTTGGGGGAAAACTGCCTCACTGGGACCAAGAACAGCACCAGCTGTGGAAGGAGGAGGTGACCAGCCCTGAATTCCTCTCGTGTCTGGGTTCATGGCTCACTCCTGAGCCAGGAAACAAGCAAGCAAAATTGGCATCAGTGGTTTCTCTATGCTTCTCAGTTACCATTTAACCACAGAATAATTTCTTTCCATGTAGGAAATAAGAATGGAGTTAAAAATGTTACCTTCTTGTCATGAAGGTCTGAATCTGAAAGATTTGGTTGTGAATCTTCTCTGTCAGAGGGACTTGTGCCTCCCTGGGGTGCAAGTGGCAGCAAGGACACAGTGTGGGTGTGGAGCAGCACCTTGCGTGGCTGCTTGGGGTGCCCAAGTTTGTGAAAATACTTATTTGCTGCATAAGGAAGTGGCATTACAACAGCTATGAGCACAGCTTTGGTATCAAAACTCCATATCTGCTGGGAGACTGGCACATGTTCCTGGAACCTGCCAGCCACCCTGCTCCTACGTTTGGTACTGCTGTCCTCCAGTGATTTTATCCTGACCTATCAAAAAATTATGTTCCCTGATGGTCCTTGGGTAGAAACCTCACCCCAGGCAACAGTTCCTCATCTCAGCTCTGACTTCAGTCCTTTGCTTTTTGTTTCTGATGAAACAACTTTGAATGCTGCTGTACAGCACTGGCCTATCTTGCTATGCACCCTATACAAAATACAGAGGTTATGCTTTGCAGTAGTTCACTTTTGCACTTTATTCCTATTCAAGTAATACCTCTTTTTGGTTTTTTTTCCCCTCCTTTCCTTCTTCTGCCGTATAAGGTAAAATCGTAGCACTCTAAAATGTTATTAGCCATTAAACTCTTAATTGTGAATTTCCTTGCTTTTGTAAGTTTGCCTCAGATCCTTAACATTTTAAATGTAATTTTTTATGTGAATTCCATGCTATTTTAATTTATTAGTCATGGACTATCATTTTTCGATGTAATTACTGTAATTTCATCAAGTGACATGATTACAGTAAATACTTTGAGTAATTACTATTCATATGGAAAAAGATATCTGGAGGTGTAATAATGTCATATAATAAAATATTTATGATGTGTAAAGACAAATTATGATGACATATTTACATCACATAATGGCATGACATTATTTACATGACATAATGTTGTAAAATTCCATATTTACCTTGGGTGAGGATAATGACACAAAAATAAGTTTCAGTGATGTCATCTTTTGGTAACAATTATAAAAAGTTGCTCAGCATCCAGGTACAGCAAATTCAATAACTGTCGCCTTATGAAGATAAATAATGTTCCCCCACCCCTGGAAATGCCACCAAAAGCCAGTGGGGTTGATCTACTGCCAGTTGAGCAGTGAAAGAAGGATTTATGTGCCAGACCTCTGCCTCCCATACTGCTGAGAGTGGTCATGGTGGGGTGTAGGAAGAAAAGATTTTCAGCAGGCGGAAGAATAAAGAAAGAGATGTCTGAATTCTTTACCTATCTGAGCTATTTGTAACAGAAGAGGCAGGATTTGCCACTGGTTGTATAGTCTCCATTTTCTGAATCTGGGTCTTAACCTGCCTGGTGGAAAGGCTTGGTGCTTGGGGAAGCAGCTGAAGACCAAAGGAACCAGGCTGGCAGACCTAAACTGCTCTAACCAACAGGCAGCTTGGGGCTTATCCTCTTGCGTGCCTAAAATTAGCCAAAATTTTTACTTTAAATTCACTATGAATTTATCAGCAAAATTCATCAGCTTATCCTACTCTCTGATCTCCCAGAGATCTGAGGACAGAAAACAGCTGAGAAGAATGCAAATAACACAGCCAAGTGCGTCAAAAGGAGGTAATACATTTGCCAAAAGAAGGGAATACATTTGCCTCAGTGGTGGGGCTGTCACCATGGGTCACAGCAGAGGCCATGAGACACAGTTCGAGCACTTAGGTACAAGGGAAATGCTGGCTTCAGATTTATGTGAAAGTCAGTACATCTGGGTCTCTGCACTAAGCCAGGGCCCCAGGAAGGAAAACAGCAAATAATATGTAATTGGAGACTAAATGTAGATAGTGCATGTGCCTGAGGAGAACAACAGTTTGCACAGATAGTCCAATTTTTGAAGCTTTGCTTCCGTCAGTATGCCACCATCCTTGCAGCAGCCTGTTTAGGGACACTACACACACCTGACCTGCTCACAGCGCAGGGATATTTTATTTTACAGTTCTGTGTGGGCTGTACCACTCTGTGTGTGCTGCCATTGGCCTTTCCCTCCCATTTACATGGTGGTTACAAGGCAAGGTGACTCCTGACACATCAATGCCGTGAGAAATCAGCCACCCCACTTATACCTTGGCCCAGGGTCTCTGAGCAGCCCACACAAACATTTTGTGCTAAGGATTATGAAAGCATCACGATGGCTGAAGGCATACTAATAAAAGAACCATTTACTGATTTTTTGTAAACTACAGCAGCGTTCATTTTCCTCTGTGGGTTACATATGGCTCTTCCTAGTCTGCTGGGAAATATGTGTCTTAGTGGGACCTTACTGAAAAGCAGTATCTTTTCCTCAAATCAGGAAGAAACACCGTAAAAAAATCCTAATAAAGTCATGTATGACATAATGAAAAAGTAAAAGAACTGGATTTGGGAACAGAGTAACTCTTCAGGGAAATCTCAGGAAAATAATACCAATGCTGTGCTGTAGATATTTGGGATTTTCCCATGTGCTAGCATCAGGTGTCAGCAGTGTCATTTCTTTATAGAGCAGGGAAGCAGAAGACCTGAATGCTAAGGTCAAAAGCAAAAGCAAAAGCAGACCACCTTTTTTTTTTTTTGTTGAAAAGAAGTCTGAGGATCTGATAGAATTTTAGATAAATGTTGTCTTTCTCTGGCTTTATCTTGATAAGTTTCAATGCCATCGAGACACAAGGCAAACACCTAATGTCACTTAAATATAAGCACATGCACATCATACATGTTATCATAAATACCTGTCATTTCTGTTTGCATACATTCACAAAACCAGACCTTTGTTATTTCTGTAGAATGAACTACTGCTCGGTTTACAAACTTGCAGACGTTTTGAATGGTGTCAGTAAGCCTCAGTGAACTGTAGACAATATTCAATTGCTTGCCAAAGGCCCAGGCTAGGTTGGTTTTGTAAATCTTAAATCAGATCCTTGGAACTTGCAGACAAATCCAAAGACCAAGACCGAAACCAAAACCAACCAACCAACCAACCAACCAAAATAAAAAAAAAAAAAAAGGAGAAAGAGAAAAAAGTAGAAATAAGACACAC